>JAWQEG010002443.1:155000-170000 GCA_033782935.1 Petrolisthes cinctipes
TCACACTTTTATTATGCTTATATATTTTTTCAAATTTATTATGATCTTATTTTAATATTATTGATTTTGGCGGATGTTATTGAGCATTTAATATTATTATTGATTTTGGCGGATATTATTGAACGTTTTATTATTATTATTGATTTTGGTGGATGTTATCAAGCGTTTAATATTATTGATTTTGGCGGATGTTATTCAGCGTTTTATTATTATTGATTTTGGTGGATGTTATTGAACGTTTTATTATTATTATTGATTTTGGCAGATGTTATTGAGCGTTTAATATTATGTGTATGTGTAAAATAAGTGTTAAGAGAGAGAGAGAGAGAGAGAGAGAGAGAGAGAGAGAGAGAGAGAGAGAGAGAGAGAGAGAGAGAGAGAGAGAGAGAGAGAGAGAGAGAGAGTCAATGTATATATGTATGTATGTGTAAAAGAAAGAGAGAGAGAGAGAGAGAGAATGTGTGTGTGTGTGTGTGTGTGTAAGAGAGAAAGAGAGGTGTTTAATCAAGTAGAGAGACAGACAGAGAGAGTGTGTGTGTGTATGTGTGTAAGAGAGAGAGGTGTTTAATCAATAACTATGAGAGAGAGAGAGAGAGAGAGAGAGAGAGAGAGAGAAAGAGTGTGTGTGTATTTTTTAATCAATAACTTCCATCCTAAACTTTCCACTTGACACGTTTAGACCGCTTCTTTCATCATCATCTTATGTGTGTGTATGTTAGAGAGAGAGAGAGAGAGAGAGAGAGAGAGAGAGAGAGAATGAATGTATGTGTGTGAGAGAGAGAGAGAGAATGTGTGTGTGTGTTAGAGAGAGAGTGTGAATGTGTGTGTGTGTGAGAGAGAGTGTGAATGTGTGTGTGTGTTAGAGAGAGAGTGTGAATGTGTTTGTGTGTTAGAGAGAGAGTGTGAATGTGTGTGTGTGTTAGAGAGTGTGAATGTGTGTGTGTGTTAGAGAGAGAGAGAGAGAGTATGTATGTGTGTGTGTTAGAGAGACAGAGAGAGAGAGTGAATGTATGTGTGTGTAAGAGAGAGAGAGAGAGAGTATGTGTTAGAGAGAGGTGTTTAATCAATGACAGAGAGAGAGAGACAATATGTGTGTTGTGTAAGAGAGACAGAGAGAGTATATGTGTGTGTGTGTGTGTGAGAGAGAGAGAGAGAGAGAAAGAGTGTATGTATGTATAATTTTAATTAATAACTTCCATTCACCATCATCTTATGTGTGTATGTGTGTTAGAGAGAGAGAGAGAGACAGACACACAGAGAGAGAGTGTGTGTGTGTAAGAGAGAGAGACAGAGAGTGAACGTATGAGAGAGTGAGTGAGTATGTATATGTGTGTATGTGTGTTAGAGAGAGACAGAGAGTGAACGTATGAGAGAGTGAGTGAGTATGTATATGTGTGTATGTGTGTTAGAGAGAGAGAGAGACAGACACACAGAGAGAGAGTGTGTGTGTGTAAGAGAGAGAGACAGACAGACACAGAGAGAGAGAGTGTGTGTGTGTTTAAGAGAGACAGAAAGAGAGTATATGTGTGTGTGTGTAAGAGAGAGAGACAGAGAGTGAACGTATGAGAGAGTGAGTGAGTATGTATATGTGTGTGTGTGTGTTAGAGAGAGACAGACAGACACACAGAGAGAGAGAGTGTGTGTGTGACAGAGAGAGAGAGAGTATATGTATGTATGTGTGAGTATGTATATATGTGTGTATGTGTGTTAGAGAGACAGACAGACAGACAGACAGAGAGAGAGAGAGAGAGAGAGTGTGTGTGTAAGAGAGACAGACAGACACAGAGAGAGAGAGTGTGTGTGTGTAAGAGAGAGAGACAGAGAGTGAACGTATGAGAGAGTGAGTGAGTATGTATATGTGTGTGTGTGTGTGTGTGTGTGTGTGTGTGTTAGAGAGAGACAGACAGACACACAGAGAGAGAGAGAGTGTGTGTGTGTAAGAGAGAGAGACAGACAGACACAGAGAGAGAGAGTATGTATGTGTGTTAGAGAGAGACAGACACACAGAGAGAGAGAGAGTGTGTGTGTGTAAGAGAGACAGACAGACAGACACACAGAGAGAGAGTGTATGTGTGTATGAGTGTGTGTGTGTCAGAGAGATGTGTTTAATCAATAACTTCCATTTTTTAATCTATAACTTCCATCCTAAACTTTCCACCTGACACGTTCAGGCCACTTCCTTCGTCATCATCTTCACCGGTTGGCGAGTCATGGTATTCCTCAAGCTGTGGGTGGGGAGCGTACCAATGGATTAGTGTGTGTTCTTACCAATGAGTTATCAGTGTGAAAAAAAGTGTTGGTGTGTGTACGAAAGATTTATCTGTGTGTTAGTGTGTGTGTGTGTGTGTGTTTGTGTGGGTGGGAAGCGTACCAATGGCTTAGTGTGTGTTCTTACCAATGAGTTATCAGTGTGTAAAAAAGTGTTGGTGTGTGTACGAAAGATTTATCTGTGTGTTAGTGTGTGTGTGTGTGTGTGTTTGTGGGTGGGAAGCGTACCAATGGATTAGTGTGTGTTCTTACCAATGAGTTATCAGTGTGTAAAAAAGTGTTGGTGTGTGTACGAAAGATTTATCTGTGTGTTAGTGTGTGTGTGTGTGTGTTTGTGGGTGGGGAGCGTACCAATGGATTAGTGTGTGTTCTTACCAATGAGTTATCAGTGTGTAAAAAAGTGTTGGTGTGTGTACGAAAGATTTATCTGTGTGTTAGTGTGTGTGTGTGTGTGTGTGTGTTTGTGGGTGGGAAGCGTACCAATGGCTTAGTGTGTGTTCTTACCATTGGATTATCAGTGTGTTGGTGTGTGTGTGTATGTGTGTGTGTATGTATGTGTATGTATGAGTATGTATGTATATGTGCGTGTGTGTATGTTTGTGCGTGTGTGTATGTGTGTGTATGTATGTGCGTGTATGTATGTATGTATGTGCGTGTATGTATATGTGCGTGTATGTATGTGTGTGTGTATGTATGTGTGTATGTATATGTGTGTCATAAATAATTACACATATTCTTCAGTAATTAAATCATTATAAAATTTAAAAATACATCCATAAAAATATATACAAATAAAAATATATAAATTCATGTCAAAAATTTACCTAAAAAAAAAAATTATTACAGTAAATATATATATAAATAAATTTTAAAATTAAAATTAATATATATATATATATATATATATAAATTAATATTATCATTAAAATTAATATATATTCCATAAAAATAATATTATGATAATAAATTTAAAACTACAAAGCATTTATGTTTATTAAATAATTATAATATTTATTAATTAATTTTAGCGAGTTACTGTATTAACGTTTATGTTAAATATATTCTTATTTATATTGGTGTGTGTGTGTGTGTGTGTATTATATATATATGTGAAATTGTATGTGTGTGTGTGTATATATGTGTGTACAGTATATACATACATATACACACACACACACACACACAATTTCACATATAATATAGTACATACACACACACACACACATACATACATACAATTTCACATACATACATACATACACACACACACACAATTTCACATACACACACACACACACACACACCATTATAAAATAAGAATTTATTATCAATAAAACATTAATTTTTACAGTATTACCAACACAAGCTACAAAAATATCACTTTAATTACGGTTCCAATAATTTACACGGTTCTGGCAACATTTACTTTACTACGTATTATGAATAAAAAAGCATTAATTTTTACAGTATTGCCAACACCAAACTACAACAAATCATCACTTCTTTTTTTTTTTTTTTTTTTTTTTGGAAAGCATTATTTTTACAGTATTGCCAACACCAAACTACAAATAATTATATCCCTTTACGGTTTCAAATAAAGCATTAATTTTTTTACAGTAGTGCCAACACAAGACTACAACAAATCACTTTTTTTTTTTTTTTTTTTTTTTTTTGGCAACATTTACTTTTTTATCTCGATTTTGTTGGTCTTGGAAAATTATTACCTCCAGGAAGGACAAACCTGAAATTATGTGTGAGAGAGAGAGAGAGAGAGAGAGAGAGAGAGAGAGAGAGAGAGAGAGAGAGAGAGATGGTGTGTGTGTGTGTTTAGAGAGAGAGAGAGAGAGAGAGATGGTGTGTGTGTGTGTGTTTAGAGAGAGAGAGAGAGGGAGAGAGGGTTAGTTGGTATATGTGTGTGTGTAGAGAGAGAGAGAGTTGGTGTGTGTGTGTGTAGAGAGAGAGATGGAGTGTGTTGAAAGAGAGAGAGAGAGTTAGTTAGTTGGTGTGTGTGTTTAGAGAGAGAGAGAGAGAGAGTTCGTGTGTGTGTGTGTAGAGAGAGAGAGTTGGTGTGTGTGTGTTTAGAGTGAGAGAGAGAGAGAGAGAGTTAGTTGGTGTGTGTGTGTGTGTAGAGAGAGAGTTGGTATGTGTGTGTGTGTGTAGAGAGAAAGAGAGTTAGTTGGTTTGAGAGAGAGAGAGAGAGAGAGAGAGAGAGAGAGAGAGAGAGAGAGAGAGAGAGAGAGAGACAATAGAAATAAATTATACAATATATATATATTTGTGTAATAGAATATAATAATTAAATAAATAACAACAATAATATTATCAATAATTTTTCTGTCCCTAAACACACATTAAAAAAAATATTATCCCCCCAAAAAAAAATATAACCCCCCAAAAATAAAGAAATATATTATCCCCCCCTCGAAAATAAAATATTATCCCCCTCCCAAAAAAAATATATTAGCCCCCCCCAAAAAAAATATCCCCCAAATAAAAATAATAATAATTTTAATTCCGACTCAAAATATATATATATATATATATAATTTTTATATATCATAAAATCACAGAATATCATAATTAAAAAAAATATTCATAATTATTTGAAAGACCTCGTAATAAAATTTTAACCCAAATTCCATAATAAATTTTAATTAAAGTTTTCATTTGGCTTGAAAATTTTCACCTAATAAAATTTTGAACCGAAATCCAAAATTATATATATATATATACATAAAAAATATATACATATATATATATAAAAATAATATAATTTTACTATACTATAAACATTTTGGATATAAGCGTATATATATATATATATATATATATATATATATATATATATATATATATATATATATATATATATATATATATATATATATATATATATATATATATATATATATATAAACTATAAGTGATTGAAACTACAACTATTATTATATGTATAGATAACTGAAACACACACACACACGCAAACAAAATTAATACTAATAATAATAATAAACACAATTAATTAGTCGGGGAAAATATATATATAAATTTTTTTTATTATTATTATTATTATTATTCATTTAATTATTTATTTATTAATTATTTATTTTATTATTATTAGTATTAGTATTATTACTATTATTATTTTTATTATTTTTATTATTATTACTATTATCATTATTACTATTATTATTATTACAATTATTATTATTATTATTATTATTATTATTATTATTATTATTATTATTATTATACTATAACTATTTTAAAAAGTCTACGTTGATTAAACTATTCTACTATGGGAGATAGAGAAAGAGATAGATAAAGATAGAGATAGATATATATATAGATAAATAGAGATAGAGAGATAGATAGATAGAGATTAACATAGAGATATATATTGGTATTGGTCAAGCGTTTGTCCATAAATACTCCCAATAATTATTTTCTGTCAAAGAGAGATAGATAAAGATAGATAAATAGAGATTATTTTCTGTCAATTATATTTCTTAATACATGTACAGTTGGTCACAAATGAAGCTTGTACACCTCGTTACTTTTGAGATACCTACAACGAAAGGAAAGTTAAAAAAAAGAGATGTATTTTGTTGAAATGAAAGTTAAAAAAAAAATGTAGTTTGTTGAAAGAAAAGTTTAAAAAAAAATGTAGTTTGTTAAAAGGAAAGTTAAAAAAAAAAATTTAGTTTGTTGAAAGAAAAGTTAAAAAAAAAAAGATATAGTTTGTTGAAAGGAAAGTTAAAAAAAAAAATGTTGTTTATTGAAAGGAAAGTTAAAAAAAGATGTTGTTTATTGAAAGGAAAGTTAAAAAAAGATGTAGAGTGTTGACAGGAAAGTTAAAAGAAAAAAAAATGTAGTTTGTTGAAAGAAAAGTTAAAAAAAAAAAAATTTAGTTTGTTGAAAGAAAAGTTAAAAAAAGATGTAGAGTGTTGACAGGAAAGTTAAAAAAAAGATGTAGTTTGTTGAAAGAAAAGTTAAAAAAGGATGTAGTTTGTTGACAGGCAGACCGTAACATATTATTACTATCTGCTTGTCAACAAACTATAACTTTTCTCACTTTCCTTCCTGTTGTAGGTATCTCACAAGTAGCGAGGCGTACCAGATTCATGTGTGGCCAACTGTACATCATTTTCTTTTTGATTATTTCCATCACAAATACATTACAACACTTTCTTTCCATCGTAGTAAATATCTTGGTAATAAAGAACAACGCGTGTATGATTTTGCACCACCTAATAATAATAATAACAATAATATCCACCAACACTTTCCTTCCATCGTAGTAAATATCTTGGTAATAAAGAACAACACGTGTATGATTTTGCACCACCTCATAATAATAATAATAATAATAATTGAGGGGGTTGAGTTGACATAAGGTGTTGTTTTATGATTATATTTTGATATGATACTGATTGTAGTAAATATCTTGGTAATAGATAGATAGATAGATAGATAAAGCACAACACGTGTATGATTTTGCACCACCTCATAATAATAATAATAATTGAGGGGGTTGAGTTGATGTAAGGTGTTGTTGTATGATTATATTTTGATATGATACTGATTGTAGTAATTATCTTGGTAATAATAATAATAATTGAGGGGTTGAGTTGACAAAAAGGTGTTGTTGTATGATTATATTTTGATATGATACTGATTGTAGTAAATATTTTGGTAATAAGGAACAACACGTGTATGATTTTGCACCACCTCATAATAATAATAATAATAATAATAATAATAATGAGGGGGTTGAGTTGATGTAAGGTGTTGTTGTATGATTATATTTTGATATGATACTGATTGTAGTAAATATCTTGGTAATAGATAGATAGATAGATAGATAAAGAACAACACGTGTTTGACTTTGCACCACCTCATAATAATAATAATTGAAGGGGTTGAGTTGACATAAGGTGTTGTTGTATGATTAAATTTGATATGATACTGATTTATTTGTACGATGGAAGGAAAGTGTTGGTGGATATTTGATTCTGGCTCTACCTATTTCTTCAAAAAACTCTCGAATAAAAAAGTGCAGCAACAATCAAATATCCACCAACACTTTCCTTCCATCGTACAAATAAATTAGTATCATATCAAGCTATAATCTTACAACAACACCTTATGTCAGCTCAACCCCCTCAATTATTATTATTATTATTATTATTACCACAATCAGTATCATTTCAAAATATAATCATACAACACCACCTTACGTCAACTCAACCCCCCCAATTATTATTATTATTAATTATGAGGTAGTGCAAAGTCATACACGTGTTGTTCTTTATTACCAAGATATTTACTACAATCAGTATCATATCAAAATATAATCTTGCAACAACACCTTATGTCAACTCAACCCCCTCAATTATTATTATTATTATTATGAGGTGGTGCAAAATCATACACGTGTTGTTCTATATCTATCTATCTATCTATCTATTACCAAGATCTTTACTAAAATCAGAATCATATCAAAATATAATCATACAACAACACCTTATGTCAACTCAACCCCCCTCAATTAATATTATTATTATTATTAATATTACCAAGATATTTACTACAATCAGTATCAATCAAAATATAATCATACAACAACACCTTACGTCAACTCAACCCCTTCAATTATTATTATTATGAGGTGGTGCAAAATCATACACGTGTTGTTCTTTATTACCAAAATATTTACTACAATGGAAGGAAAGTGTTGGTGGATATTATTATTATTATTATTATTATTATTATTATTATGAGGTGCTGCAAAGTCATACACGTGTTGTTCTTTATTACCAAAATATTTACTACGATGGAAGGAAAGTGTTGGTGGATATTTGATTGTGGGTAGAAAGCCTGTCCCCTATTCCCGCACCCCCCTAAACCCCCCCAAGCCTGTCCCCCTACTCCCGCACCCCCCTAAACCCCCCCAAACCTGTCCCCCTACTCCCGCACCCCCCTAAACCCCCCCCTAAGCCTGTTCCCCCTATTTCCACACCCCCTTTACCCCCCCTAAGCCTGTCCCCTACTCCCGCACCCCCCTAAACCCCCCCCCCAAGCCTGTCCCCCCTATTCCCACACCCCATTAACATAAAAAATAACTATAATTAAAAACTATATCAATATTTCTCTGACCTAATTTCTTTAACATAAATAATTATACTAAAAAAAACATTGAATTCTGAAAACCTCGAGTCGAAAATAAATTATGGACAAACGCTTGAATATTACATACTTACATATATAGATAGATAAATAGAGATAGAGAGATAGATAGAAATAGAGATAAATAGAGATAGAGATATAGATAGAAATAGAGATAAATAGAGATAGAGAGATAGGGATGGAAATAGAGATAAATAGAGATAGAGAGATAGGGATAGAAATAGAGAGATAGGGATAGAAATAGAGATAAATAGCGATAGAGAGATAGGGATAGAAATAGAGATAGAGAGATAGGAATAGAAATAGAGATAAATAGAGAGAGATAGATAGGGATAGAAATAGAGATAGAGAGATAGGGATAGAAATAGAGATAAATAGAGATAGAGAGATAGGAATAGAAATAGAGATAAATAGAGATAGAGAGATAGGGATAGAAATAGAGATAGTAGATAAGAGAAATAGATAGAAATAGAGATAGAGATATAAAGATAGAGATAGAAAGAGAGATATATATATAAAGATAGAGATAGAAAGAGAGATATGAATAATTAAAGAAGACAAGAAATAGATATAGAAATAAAGAGAGATAGACAGAGATAGAAATAGAGATAGAGATATCTTTACTCACTAGACTTATATATGGTCCAAATTCCTGAATCAGGTCGAGGAAGCTGCCGTGAAAATTAAGACAAAAAATTGGGTGTTATTCCAAAAATTTGTGAAAAATACAAATTGTTATGGAAAAAAAAATGTTATTATTTATACGAGAAATTGCTATTGGAAAAAATTGGTTATTATTAATAGGAGAAATAGTAAAAAATTGGTTATTATTAATAGGAGAAATAGTAAAAAATTCTTATTATTAATAGAAATTGCTATTGGAAAAATTTTGTTATTAATAGGAGAAATTGCTATTGGAAAAAAATTGTTATTATTAATAGGAGAAATTGGAAAAAATGCTATATATTGGAAATTATTATTGAAAAATTATTATTATTATTATTATTATTATTATTATTATTATTATTAGAAAAAACTTTTATTGCAAAAAATTTTAATGTTACAAATTGTTATGGAAAAAAATTGTGGTTATAAGGAGAAATTTTTATATATTGGAGAATTTTTTTATATATATTGGAAATTGTTACTGGAAAAAATATTATTAGATAAAAAATATTAATAGAAAAATTAGGGTTATTTGGAAATTTTTTTTTAGAAGAAATTGTTATTGGAAAAAAAATTAGAAATAGTTTATTATTTTTGGATCAGTTGATAAAAGGGTTTAACATTTTTGGAGAAACTGATTCCTAAAATTACTCCAAAATATATTATTATTATTATCATTATTATTATTATTATTATTATTAATGTAGTTAGGAAATTTGAGTAACTGAATCCTCCAAATAACTCATATAAATTTTTTTTATTAACTGATCCCAAAATTATTTCAAACATTATTCAAAATTTTCATAAACAAGACAAAAGAAAAAAAAATTTGTGTTAGGCGTTTGTCACACAATGCAGCACACAGTTTTATGTACTTGGTAACACTGTCTGACCTTTAAAATTACTAATTATCATATTTAATGGGGATTTATTTACTGGTAATACTGCTTTAAAATTACTAATCATATTTAACGTGGATTTATCTGGTAACACTCCTTTAAAATTACTAATTATCATATTTAACGTGGATTTATTTATCTGGTAACACTCCTTTAAAATTACTAATTATCATATTTAACGTGGATTTATTTATCTGGTAACACTCCTTTAAAATTACTAATTATCATATTTAACGTGGATTTATTTATCTGGTAACACTCCTTTAAAATCGACGGTTTTTATTATTGACGGTTTTTATTATCGTGTTTTTTATTATTGACTGTTTTTATTATTGACTGTTTTTATTATCGACGGTTTTATTATCGACGGGTTTTTATATCGACGGTTTTTATTATCGATGGTTTTTGTTATTAAAGGTTTTTATTATTAAAGGCTTTATTGTCGACGGTTTTTATTATTAAAGGTTTTATTATCGACTGTTTATTATCGACGGTTTTATTATCGACGGTTTTTATTATTGACGGTTTTTATTATTGACGGTTTTTATTATCGACGGTTTTTATTATTGACGGTTTTATTATCGACGGTTTTTATTATCAATGGTTTTTATTATCGACGGTTTTTATTATCGACGGTTTTTATTATCGACGGTTTTATTTATTGACGGTTTTTATTATAGACGGTTTTTATTATTGACGGTTTGACAAAGGGTGAGTGAAGAGTGAGTGTGATGGTTGACAAAGGGTGAGTGAAGAGTGAGTGTAAGGGTTGACAAAGTGTGAGTGTAGTGAGTGAAGAGTGAGTGTGATAAGTTGACAAAGGTGAGTGAAGAGTGAGTGTAAGGGTTGAAAAAGTGTGAGTGTAGTGAGTGAAGAGTGAGTGTGATAAGTTGACAAAGGGTGAGTGAAGAGTGAGTGTGAGGGTTGACAAAGTGTGAGTGAAGAGTGATTGTGAGGGTTGACAAAGTGTGAGTGTGATGGTTGACAAAGTGTGAGTGTGAGGGTTGACAAGTTCATTTATCACCAATAATACATGAGTTTCTATTCATACAAATACATTTCCTTTGTTTATATTCATTATCCTTACTTTTTATTAATTATTCTTAGTTTTTATTCATTATTCTTAGTTTATATTCATTATTCTTAGTTTATACTCATGATCCTTACTTTATATTCATTATTCTTGTCACTTTCTCTTACAATCACTTGCACTTTTCACGATATCAAATGTCTGTACCGGAATATGTGTTAACAGTATGAAAAATGCCGTTTTGAGAAGTTGTTCATTATAAAGAGGTTATAGGCTTATCGGAAGTGTATCGAGGGTATGGAAGTGTAAAAAGTTGTTCATTATAACGGTGTTAGCTTATCACAGGTGTAAAGAGGGAGTGTAAGGGTAAAAAGTTGTTCATTATAAGAGGTTAGACTTATCGGAAATGTAAAAAGTTGTTCACTATAAAGGGGTTAGGCTTATCACGAGTGTAACGAGGGTATGGAAGTGTAAAAAGTTGTTCATTATAAAGGGGTTAGGCTTATCGGAAGTGTAAAAAGTTGTTCATTATAAAGGGGTTAGTTAGGCTTATCACGAGTGTATTAACCGAGTGTGGGTTGGTAAGTTTCGTTATCACCAAAACTCATTGAAATTTTTATTCGTGCACACACCTTCCTTTGTGTGTATGCATGTATTTTGGTAATTTTCTCTTTAAATCACTTCCACTCTTCTTGGAAATGGTCGAGTTAGTTAAGGTGGTAATTCTATTTTGGTACATTGGAGTGCCTTGATTACTCCAAAGTATGCTAGGAAACAGAACCAGAAGAGCAGAAAATAATGGTGGTCTGTTGATTGGAATAGTTTGGAGGATTCAGTTGCTCCAGATTTACCAACACTAAAGGGGGAAGTTTTGTGTTGGTAAATCTGGAGCAACTGAATCCTCCAAACTATTTCAAGCAATAGAACACCATTATTATTATTGCTCTTCTGGTTCTATTTCCTAGCATACTTTGGGGGAATTAAGGCACTCCAATGTACAGTCACGAGCACTAATAAGTATTCAGGATGTGTGTGCTTCGAATACCTATAATAAAGACAGTAAATTAATGCACAACAATAACATCTCCATTGGAATAGTTGATTGGTTATTTGTACCGTTCGAAGCTTCAACCTAAACTATATACATATTAGTGCTCATAACTGTACACTTATATTTAATACAAATTGTACTGATACCCCACAGTGTGACACGTTACAGGATGTGTGGAGCCGCATAGTGTGACAATGGCATTAATTAGAAGAAAAAAAAATAATAATAATAATAATAATAAAAAAAATAAAAATAAAAAAATAAAAAATAAAATAATAATAATATAATAATAATAATATTAATAATAATACAGCAATAATAATAATAATAATAATAACAATAATAATAATAATAATAATAACAATAATAATAAAATAATAATAATAATAATAATAATAATATATTAGTATATTTTCGTTCCTGGGAAAGTTTTTGATAAATTTGAAGGCATCCGAATCCTCCAAACTATCCCAGGAAAAAAAGAAGAAAAAAAAAAACTTAATATTACTAACTGGCAATCCGTCATTTTTTTATTGTTGTTCTTGTTTGTTTTGTGGCATAGTTTGGAGGATTCTGTGGCTCCAATTAACACGATTGGATTAATTGTAAACTACTACACACACACACATGTATACTATATTAGTAATAACGCACACACACACACACACACACAAATATTAAAATGCACACACACATACACACACAAATATTAAAATGCACACACACATACACACACACACATGTACAGTCGGCAAAAAAAAGTTTCGTTACCACCCCTACGTTAATTTTAACATGGGTAAGCGCAGTTGGTACTCCACTAGACTGGACAGCCCGTGCCTCGTGTCATCCAAGACATCCGGAAGGCTATCGTCTTTGCCGCGGCTGATAATATGCGGGCTGCGGCACTGACAACTTTTTTATATCAAAAGTTTAGCTGATTTTAAATTAAATTTTGAGTGTTCATGAACTATTACTATTTAACTATTCATTACTAAACATAAGGAAATACGTTTGAGTATTTTAGAACAAGAATAACCGTGAAATGCCCAGAAAAAATAGCACTGGGTGAAAGAACATCATTCCTACTTCCCTGCCCATTAGACACTGAGGGACACAGAGGGTGACGGAGGTATATAACACACTGAGGGACACGGAGGTATATAAACACACTGAGGGTGACGGAGGTATATAACACACTCATGTCACACCTCACTCACCAGTCAGGCCTACCAACATTACATACATCACTGTTAAAAGGATGGTAACGAAACTATTTTTTGCGGACTATACACACAAATATTAAATCACACGCATCATAGTAAATATTAGTAAAACAAACACACACACACACACATACATACATACATACACCAGCTAGAGAAGTTATGGTGCTGTTGTTGTTGTTTGTTTTCATTCAAAGCTTGTTGTTGAATCAACTCTATTAAGGAACAGTCTTGTCCACTCACTATCTGAAGTATCATTGACATTTTCTGTCTGTAAAGAAATTATATAAACAAATAAATAATTAACTAATGTCCCACGAGTAAAGGGTGTTGTTATACTTTACAGTGTTGCCAGATAAAGGTGTTGTCATACTATACAGTGTTGCCACATAAAGGTGTTGTCATACTAAATTAACTAATGTCCCACGAGTAAGG
The DNA here is from genome assembly GCA_033782935.1 of Petrolisthes cinctipes. Classification (NCBI taxonomy): domain Eukaryota; kingdom Metazoa; phylum Arthropoda; class Malacostraca; order Decapoda; family Porcellanidae; genus Petrolisthes; species Petrolisthes cinctipes. The sequence continues at coordinate 168,762 of JAWQEG010002443.1, forward strand.
GTGTTGTTATACTTTACAGTGTTGCCACATAAAGGTGTTGTCATACTATACAGTGTTGCCACATAAGGTTGTTGTCATACTATACAGTGTTGCCATATAAGGCTGTTGTCATACTATACAGTGTTGCCACATAAGGCTGTTGTTACACTAATAATGAATAGTTAAATAGTAAGAGTTCTTGAACACTCAAAATTTAATTTAAAATCAGCTAAACTTTTGATATAAAAAAGTTGTTACTGCCGCGGCCCACATATTATCAGCCGGGGTGAAGACAATACCGTGTCTGGGATGACACGAGGCACCAACGGCTGTCCAGTCAGTGGAGTACCAACCCTACCAAGCTTACCCATGTTAAAATAATTAACATAGGGGTGGTAACGAATTTTTTTTTGTCGACTGTACATAAAACTGTGTATGTTTTGCTCTGAAATGCGGCGCGATACAGCGACTGCATTTATGAGGTGTCAAATTTATGAGGTGTCAAATTTATGAGAGGTGTCAAATTTATAAGAGGTCAAATTTATGATAGGTGTCAAATTTATGAAAGGTGTCAAATTTATGAGGTGTCAAATTTATGAGAGGTGTCAAATTTATAAGAGGTGTCAAATTTATAAGAGGTGTCAATTTTATTATGAGAGGTGTCAAATTTATTATGAGGTGTCAAATTTATGAGAGGTGTCAATTTTATTATGAGGTGTCAAATTTATGAGAGGTGTCAAATTTATAAGGTGTCAAATTTATGAGGGTGTCAAATTTATGAGAGGTGTCAAATTTATGAGGTGTCAAATTTATGAGAGGTGTCAAATTTATAAGGTGTCAAATTTATAAGGTGTCAAATTTATGAGGTGTCAAATTTATGGGAGGTGTCAAATTTATGAGGTGTCAAATTTATGAGGTGTCAAATTTATGAGAGGTGTCAAATTTATGAGAGGTGTCAAATTTATGAGGTGTCAAATTTATGAGAGGTGTCAAATTTATGAGGTGTCAAATTTATGAGAGGTGTCAAATTTATAAGGTGTCAAATTTATAAGGTGTCAAATTTATGAAGTGTCAAATTTATGAGGTGTCAAATTTATAAGAGGTGTCAATTTTATTATGAGAGGTGTCAATTTTATTATGAGGTGTCAAATTTATATGAGGTGTCAAATTTATGAAAGGTGTCAAATTTATAAGAGGTGTCAAATTTATAAGAGGTGTCAATTTTATTATGAGAGGTGTCAATTTTATTATGAGGTGTCA
>JAWQEG010002443.1:172500-174423 GCA_033782935.1 Petrolisthes cinctipes
CAAACACAAAAAACATAAACACAAACACAAAATATAATTACTTCATCCACCAATTTTGCCAATTCTACCTTCCAAACAAAACAAAACAAACAAACACTCCACTTACCAATTCTACCTTCCAAACAAAACAAAACACAAAAACAAACACACCACGTACCAACTCTGTATGGAATTTTTTTTTTTTTTTTCATTTTTGTGTTGGAAAATTTTTGTTTTGAAATTTTTGGGTCTCATAATTTTGTGTTTTGACATTTTTGGTCTCGTAATTTTTGTGTTTTGAAATTTTTGGATACGGGAATATTTGTGTTTGGAAATTTTTGGTATCGAAATTTTTTTGTTTGGAAATTTTTGCGTTTGGAAATTTTTGGGTCCAGTAATTTTTGTGTTTGGAAATTTTTGGGGGGTTGAGCATTTTTTGGTATTGGAAAATTTTGAGTTCATAAAATTTTTGGGTCCAGAACAAAACATTGAAAAAAAAAACATCAAGTTAAATTTATCCACCATATTATACCAACATAAAACAAACATAAAAACAAACACAAAAACAAACACAAACACAACAAAAATACAATTACTCCACGTACCAATTCTGCCTTCCAAACAAAAACAAACATAAAACAAACAAATAAAACACAGAACAAACAAAAAAACACACAAACATAAAACAAACACAAACACACCACATACAAACTCTACCATCCAAAAAAAAAAAAAAAAAAAACACCACATACCAAATTCTACCATCCAAACACAAAACAAACACACACAAAACACACCACATACAAACTCTACCATCCAAAAAAAAACAAAAAAACAAAAAACAAACACCACATACCAAATTCTACCATCCAAACACAAAACAAACACACACAAAACACACGACATACCAAACTCTACCTTCAAAAAAAAAAAAAAAAAAAAAAAAACAGAAAAACACACACAAAAACAAACACACACCCACGTACCAACTCAGCCTTCCAAGCGGGATAGTCTGGCGGGTTAGTGGCCCGATAGTAAACAGAAGCCACAACGATCGACAAGATAGTTATTGGCGAGATAAACCTCCAAGTCGCTTGCCAGTAAATTCCCGGCCGCTCTCCGATCATTCGCTCTATGTCGTCACTGAACCTCTTGTGGCCATACACGTAACTGATGACAATGGTCTCGAAGAAGGCAATCACTATAAGACCCATTGACCCAGCGAAGGTGTCGAACATGCCGACCCAGTACTCACCAGCTCCGGTACAGAATATTAGGCCGATTAGTAAACTCGATAGACACACACAGCCTGGAAAATAAGTACTGGGGTAAATACATACATACATATACACAACCTGGAAAATATGTACTGGGGTAAATACATACATACATACATACATATACACTGCATGGAAAATAAGTACTGGGTAAATACATACATACATACACAGTGTCTGGAAAATATATACTGGGGTAAATACATACATACATACATATATACTGCCTGGAAAATACATACACATACAGTCTGAAAAATATGTGTGATGGGTAAACACACACACACATACACATACATACATACATACATACATACATACACAGCCTGGAAAATATGTATGGGGTAAATACACACATATATACACACACACATACACACACAACCTGGAAAATAAGTAATGGGGTAAATACATACATACATATACGCTGTCTGGAAAATAAGTAATGGGTAAATACACACATACATACATATATACACTGTCTGGAAAATATGTAATGGTAAATACACACATACATACATATATACACTGTCTGGAAAATATGTAATGGGTAAATACACACATACAAATACACACACACATACATACATACATACATATATATACACACACACACAGCCTGGAAAATATGTACTGGGGTAAATACATACATACATACATACATATA
>JAWQEG010002444.1:0-32655 GCA_033782935.1 Petrolisthes cinctipes
ATATAGATGAATTGTGTACAGTTAAGAACAAAAAATTTATGTGTACTTTTTCTGTGCATAAAATTAGTCTACATTAATATATTTCTTATGGATTCACAAAACTCTTAATCCCTATGTGTAACTAAAGTGCTAAAAGGGTATTAATGCTTACGGCTTCCTTTCACTACACAATGAATCTGCCTCCCGTATGATCACAATTATCAATATGAATTTAATTGATAATGAAGGTAGGTTTCATTAAGTGAGTATAGTGTTTAGCACATATTCCGAGAGTCAGAAAAACAGAATCAACAGAAAAACATTGATCACGCATTTACGTAACACACACACACGCACACACGCAGACACACATACGCACACTTACACACATACACACACACTTACACACACACATAAGCACACTTACACACACACACACACACACACACTTACACACACACACACACACACACACTTACACACACACACACACACACACACACACACACACACACACACACACACACACACACACACACACTTACACACACACACGCAGACACCCTCATACACACACACGCCCACATCGACACACACGCACCCACGCACACATCGACACCCCCTCTCCCCCCCCTCCCACACACACACACAAAGCCCCACTACCATCACTCCCCCTGGTATCTCCTGCACGGTACTCGAGTTCGCCTGATTTACCCACTATGGCTCTCGCGACATTTACTCCGGCGCTGCACAATCTCGCGGCGTGAGATCTCCCAGATGTCGGAGAGGTTGGGTCGTGAGGAGGCCATTGATCGGCTTCTCCTTACTTGTCCCTCAGTTCACACTCTTTTCAAAGTAAGTATGAAGTTAAAATTCAATTAAATTAGTATATATATATAGCCTACATCTTCCTTTACTGGAATAAATGCGGTGAAATAAGGTTAGGTTTTCATCTAAAATAATGTTGTTGCGAGTATATTCCTCTTCTAAGGGTGTATTACTCTTATAAAGAAAGAAGAAAAAGAAGAGCACCCACTACTCCACTAACCAGAAAAACGGAACTTGGAAAAATTCTTCCCTCCAAAATACACGAGAAAAAAAAAAAAAAAAAGGTGCACCAGAATGCAACTCTCGGCCAGAAAATGGAAAGGAAAACGAACCGTCGTATTATCAAGGTCTTGCAAATTTTCCAATAAGGAGAAAAGCCATTAAGTTCATCAATTAGTAGGTATTTTTTTTAATTGTTGCATATTTTGCCAGCACCAGGCCACCTCTCTGGAGAAAAATGGCCGCTAAACGGGCTGAGGAGCTGAAAGGAATCTTAATCCAGGCCCGAAGTTTGCTCGTAAATTCGGGATTCTTACACATCTAGGCTCCTCCAAACTTTTCCCTCGAGTGTCACAAGTCAAGTTTATAATGAGGCCTCGCTGACAGCCCTTCCTTCTGCCTGCCAGACCGGATAATTTGCATACTTCTCTAGAGTCACCACGGCCATTGCACACACACACACACACACACACACACACACACACACACACACACACACATACACACATACACACACACTCCCATGACGAAGGCGACGATGAAGGCAAAGAATAGGTTGAAGACGAAAGCGAGGAAAGAGAAGAAAGAGTCATTTCACCTAACATTCTTCCCTCTAATACCACCGATACCACTTCCTTCAATATTTTCCTCACAGGCCTATGTTTTCCAGCCTTGTGTGACTATGGTAACGACATATAAACACAATGATCGAAGAAAGAACATAAACGAGAGGCAAGAAGAACGAGAAATAAAAGGAAAAGGTACAGTTGCAGGCATATGAAAGAGAGACACTTAAAACGGGGCCCACATGGAGCATAGGGTAGGATGAGACGTGGATAAGGGACCCATTTAAAGTGTTGTCGTCTGTTTAAAGGGGTAGTACACTGTTGATAAATCCGGAACACATTATTCCTTCAAACTATTCCAGGCACACACACACATGCAGGCCACCATTATGTTTGTTAATCTGGACCTGTTTCTTGACATATTTTGGAGGAATAAAAGGCACTCTAGTTTACGAAAAGTGCACTAGTGGTCCCATTAATGTATCCTCAACTGTATGTACACTCGCAATCCAAAATTTGTATCCAGGTCTTGTTGAAGTTTCGAATCATTTGATATACTAGTGAACCAATTACAACGCTTATCCTTCTTTCATATTTGCTTGAGCTCACTTAATACTCGATCAGGCTATTCGAAGCAAGCCTGGATACATATTTTGGATTGCGAGTGTACATCAGAAATAAACAAACAAAAACCGACTTGGTTCCTATACATGCATGCCATCTTCTCCCTTTATACCTCAGAGCTCTCATTCCCTGTATACGTTCCCTTCATTGTCTTGTATTACTTGTTATAGGTCCGGTTCAGCTAGCTATGAGGGATTCACAATATACATACTTGCCTCTCCCTACTGTACCGTACATACTAAAGGAGATAGTTAGATACACCAGCACACAATAGAGCTCCATCTTGTTCATGAAGGAGTGGTGGCAGATTAAGTTGATAAAACATAAGCCTTAGTTATTGCTCAGAGGGAGTGGATCTTAATTACTTCATGCATGTGTGTTGTTGAATATTCATACATGCCTTTCTCTTTTATTTCTAACACACTTTTCTAATACACACACACACCTACACACACACACACACACACACCTACACACACACACACCTACACACACACACACGGTATATCTATCTATACTTTTGATATGCTCCAAACGTTCTTTCACATCTCACTCTTTCCTCTCATCCTTTCTCCTTTTTTCCGTTGCTTTTTCCCTCCTCTCTATCCTCTCTTTTTAATTTCCTCTTTCCCTATATTCTTCCTTTACTCTTTTCTTTCTTCATCTTTCACTCTGTCTATTCCTCGTTCCCTTTCTTCCTCACCATCTTTATTTGTACCTCTTTTCCCCTTATTTTCCTTCCCTTTCTCTCCATCATCTTGCCTTCCTCTTCCCCCCCCCCAGCCTTCATTCTTTCAATTTAATTTCCTCCTTTCTCCCCTTACTCTTCATTTCCTTTTTATTTTTTGGCTCACCAACGCTCGGGTTTCGTATTCTTGTCTTGGCAATTCACCTGAGAGGTTTCGAGACGATCCCCTGACAACACCCTCCAAACTTGCATCAATCCGAAATTTCCCAAGGTACAAGGAACGTATGCTATTATTCAAAGGTCCTGCAGGAAATACTGTATATAATTTTACCTTAGATACAACAATTGATTAGCTCTGGTTAGTTCGAGCCATTTTCGACAGAGTTAGGTGAGGCTTGATTGCGTCACATTACTGCAAATCAAATTGAACGAGGCTTCCTGCCATTATGAAGATGAATAGAGAGGGGCGGGCATTTCCCTGGACTGTAAGATACTTTGGAATTTAGCGACAGCAGACACCCCAGCAGAACTCATTACACGGAGAAAAAGGGATTGTGGAAGGTGGATGGGAATGGGAGAACTTACCTAACTTGGTGTTATTAGAGTGTAATGGTAGTCTTTAGGTGATGATCTAGCGGATAGCATATAATAGTGTTTACCTGTTAATGTTAAAACGTGGGTGATTTACTTGCCTACGTGTGTGTGTGTGTGACATAGAGATGGTAATTGGAATGTATTACTATAGAACACAATATGTATAGTGTGTAACGTAAAGGGTCTCCTCCATCCAATTATTTTTCCATCCATTTAATCATCAACGTTAGATATGAGTGATTTTATTAACCTATATGGGTGCCAGAGAGAAGGTTATTGGAATATATTTTATATAGAGTAATATCTAGTTTGTATCTTTACTTAAGGGACCCCTTGATGTTGTCAGAAAATTGGAGGTTAGCGAGTCCTTTAATTACTGCCACGAAACACCACTACCTATATTGAAGGAGCTTGTTTCATGGCATAGTCAGGAGGAATCAGAAGCCACCAAGGGTCCTTAAGGGGGAAATTTTGTGTTGGTAATTCTGGAGCAACTGAATCCTCCAATTTATCCAAGCAACAGAACACCATTATTTTTGTTCATGGGGTCCTGTTTCCTAGCATACTTTGGAGGAATCAAGGCACTCCAATGTACCAAAAAAGAATTACCACCTTAAGTGTCTCCTCTATCCATATATTGCTCTGTTATTTCTCCATGCAATTATTTTCTGCTGTGTTCTCCTTCCCCTTATAAATAAATCTCCTTTTATTTGTGTTCCCCATATCCCTCAATAATACCACGTCAATCCTCTCAGTGTCAACCTGTCTCTCCCTTTCTTGCTCTCTCTTTTCCTACTATCTTTCCCCCTCTCTTTTTCAGCTATCTTCCCCTCTCTTTTCCAACTATCTTTCTCTCCTTTTCCAAAATCTACCCCTCTTTTTTTTCAACTATCTTCCTCTCTCTCTTTTCCAACTATCTTCCTCTCTTTTTCCAACTATCTTCCTCTCTCTCATTTCCAACTATCTTCCTCTCTCTCTTTCCAACAATCTCTCTCTCTTTACCAACAATCTTCTTCTCTCTCCCTCTCTCTTTTTCAACAATCTTCCCCACTCTCTTTTCCAAACTATCTTCCTCTCTTTTCCAAACTATTTTACTCTCTCTTTTCCAAACTATCTTCCTCTTCCTTTACATAACCATAATTTTTTGCCTCTTGTTATCTGATCAGTCTCTCCCTCTCCTCCCCTAATCTCCTTTTCCCTGTATTATCCTCTCGTATTATCTCTCCTTCCTTCCTTCCTTCCTTCCATTATCTCCCTCTTATTGTTATTGCTTCTCTAACACTAATCTCCACTTATCTCTCCAGGTCACCTCTCCTCCCCCTTCCCATTATCATTATCTCGTGTTATCTCTCCTTTCCTGTGTTGTTATTATCTCGTGTTATCTCTCCTTCCCTGTATTATTATCATATCGTGTTATCTCTCTTTCCCTCTCTTATTATCTCGTGTTATCTCTCCTTCCCTGTATATTTATCTCGTGTTATCTCTCCTTCCCTGTCTTATTATCTCGTGTTATCTTTTTTTTCCTGTCTTTTTATTATCTCATGTTATCTCTCCTTCCCATTATTAGTATTATCTCGTGTTATCTCTCCTTTCTTGAGTTATTATTATCTCGTGTTATCTCTCCTTTTTTTCATTATCTCTCCATTTTTATATCACCATCTCCTGTTATCTCTCCTTGCTTTCAATTATCTCTCCTGTTATCTCTCCTTTCTTCCATTATCAGCTCTTTTATCTCTCCCTTTCTTACATTATCTCTCCTGTTATCTTATTTTTCTTTCATTATCAGCTCTTTTATCTCTCCTTTTCTTACATTATCTCTCCATTCTCCTGTTATCTCTCCTTTCTTCCATTGTCAGCTCTTTATCTCTCCTTTTCTTACATTATCAGCTCTTTTATCTCTCCTTTTCTTACATTATCTCACCTTGCCTTCAATTATCTCTCCCCTTTCCCCACCCTTACCCTTCTCAACCCCCAATACACCAAACAGTAAAAACCCTTAAACGACAATTATCCTCATTATCCAGTTTTGTTCCTTCTCTCCTTCATTCCTTCTTTTATTCCTTCCTTCCTTTCTTCTTTTATTCCTTCTCTCCTTTCTTTTTTTTTTGTTCTTTCTCTCCTTTCGTCTTTCTTTTGTTCCTTCTTTCTTTCATTCCTTTTTTTTTTTATTCCGTATCTCCTTTTTTCCTTCCTTCTTTTATTCCTTCCTTCCTTTCGTCTTTTATTCCTTCTGTTCTTCCTTCCTTCCTTCTTTTATTCCTTCTCTCCTTCCTTTGTTCTTTCTTTTATTTCTTCTCTCCTTCCTTCCTTCTTTCTTTTATTCCTTCTCTCCTTCCTTCTTTCTTTTATTCCTTCTCTCCTTCCTTCCTTCTTTTATTCATTCTCTCATACCTTCCTTCTTTTATTCCTTCTCTCCTTCCTTTCTTCCTTCCTTTATTCCTTCTGTCCTTCCTTCCTTCTTTATCTCAAGTTTCTTTTTTTACCCCGTAACAATATTTTCATTCAGCTTTGTTCTGTTTTTCCATTTTTGTTGTTTGCTTCTTCATCGTCTTAGTCTACGTCTTCTTCGTTTTCTTCCTTTTCATCATCTTCTTCTTCATTATCTTCTTCATCGTCTTCTTCATCGTCTTCTTCATCATCTGTTTCTTTTTCATCGTCTTCGTCTTCTTCATTGTCTTTATCTGTTCATTGTCTTTATCTTCTTCATCGTCATTGTCTTTATCTTCTTCATCGTCTTCGTCATCGTCTTCGTCTTCGTCTTGTAGGGTGGAGCTGTTTCTTTCCGTCTCTGTGTTGTGTACATTGACGACCCCCAAACTCACACCAAAAGAACCCTAACCTTACACACCAACCCGACCCCCGTTTCCCTTTCCCAAACTAAGGAAGAGAGGGCACATGAGTATATTGTTATGGCTTGGTGAGAGAGAGAGAGAGAGAGAGAGAGAGAGAGAGAGAGAGAGAGAGAGAGAGAGAGAGAGAGAGAGAGAGAGAGAGAGAGAGAGGATGAGGGTAGGGTAGAGTAGAGGGGGTCGGGACAGTTGTGTGTGTGTGTGTGTGTGTGTGTTTGTGCTTGTGTGTGTGTGTGTGTGTGTGTGTGTGTGTGTGTGTGTGTGTGTGTGTGTGTGTGTGTGTGTGTGTGTGTGTGTGTGTGTGTGTGTGAGAGAGAGAGAGAGAGAGAGAGAGAGAGAGAGAGAGAGAGAGAGAGAGAGAGGGTGGGACAGCTGAGGAGGTGAGGGTAGATGTAGCTGGCATGCAGAGGGCAAGAGTTGGTTGGCTGTGTGTGATAGACCTGGATGGGTTGGGTGGGGCGGGGCCGGGCAATTGGGTGGGGATCAATAGCTGAGAAAGTCGGGGTCAAAGTTAAGATAGAGTTGCATGTGTGGGGCGGTAGTGGGGGTCATAGAGGGGGATGGAGGGGGGAGGCTCGAGAGTGACAAATGTGTGGTCGCTGAGTAATTGGAAAATGGTGCCTGGGCTGTAAGAGGCTCCCCGTGTGACAGAATATGTGTGTGTGTGTGTGTGTTTTATTTATTTTATTTTTTTTATTTTTTTTATTTTTTAAGTTCTATGTTTACCTTTAGTATAAGCCCCAACACTCTGGGGAACGTTGCCGCTAAAGGCCATGAAGTTATTTGATACATGGTGGGATATTAATATGAGTAAATATATATGTAAAGAATTGCAGAAATATCATGAAAGAGAACAATGATATAATAATAATATAATAATATAATATAATATAATGTAATATAATAATAATATATACAGTAAATATAATAATAATGATATAAAACAATAATAATATGAAGTAACAAAAATAAACATATTGTACAGCGGGTGGGAAAACATCCGCCTCATCACCCACCCCCAGCCCCACGTCACCCACCCACCCATCCACCCAGCCCCACGACACCCACCCACCCACCCACACATCCACCCAGCCCCACGACACCCACCCACCCACCCAGCCCAACGACACCCACCCACCCAGCCCAACGACACCCACCCACCCACCCAGCCCCACGACACCCACCCACCCACCCACCCAGCCCCACGACACCCACCCACCCACCCACCCAGCCCCACGACACCCACCCACCCACCCAGCCCCACGACACTCACCCACCCACCCACCCACCCACCCCCACGACACCCACTGACATGACAGAATATGGACAGTAGGTTTCATGGAGTCGTCATCCCATAAAACATAAAACTGGGACGTGAGTTTTTTCCTGTGTTTTGTTACAGGTCACTTTGAGGCTACATTCTGTGTTAGGAGATTCTATATTTGTTGTGATTAGATTATTTCTTTTATGTTAGGACAGGTTGGCTTAGAGTAGCAGGTGTATGGTAAAGTAAACACAAGCACAAAGAGTGAACAGTACAATCACGATCAAAAGTCCTGCACTGGAAAAAAAAAATAATTAAGGTGAGCCATTTGAGTGAATTTTACGAACCAGTATTACAACCAACTAATATTACAGACAAACAGCTGTAATAGTTTGGCATCCTTTCCCGAGGTCGTCTTAATCGCATGTGTTACAGGACTGTTGGGCGTGACTGTACTCCATGCACGGACCTCAACCCGACCGACCCCACTACCCTTGTGAAATTTGTGGCGGAGCTCAGCATTAATCCAAGAGAAAGGGTCTGTATCGCCAAATGTATCTCGCCTCCCTCCTCCCTTCCCGACGCTAGAGATAATTTGCCAAGAATGTGAGGGGGAGGCGGAGCGAGGGCAAAGTGGGATGGAAAGGTGAGGGGAGGAAGGGGAAAGGGTGGCCAGTGACGAGAGGAAGAGGAAATGGAGAAGGAAGGAAAGATAGGGTATCACCTCATACTTCTCTAGGTAAACTATTCCGAATTCGTCTTTTCTTCTCACGCACCATCACCCTTCTCTATTCAGTTGTCCCCATCTCGAAAGTTGTAGCCAAATTGTTCCTTCTCTCTCTGTCTCTCCCCCATCCCATCTAGACCCAATTCCAATACATCCCACCTTGCTCCTGAACCACGTCACGCCAGGCGAACCACTTCCACCAAGCCAGCTAGCTACTGTAACCCCTCGACCACATCCTACTTCCCTGCCCTGCCACTGAGCCACACTAACCCAGTATATCAGACTCAGACCCGTTACAGCCATCAACATAAAGTGGCCTCAAGTCAACATGTGTATTATGAATCCAGCGAGACTGAAACAAGGTTCTTCTGTTAAGAGTTGAGAGGCAATTACTCCTTTACATAAACAGTTGTTGGTGTTATTTGTATAGAGGTTGGTTCAGAACACATGGTTTAGCAGTCAACCACCAAGGCGTAGGTAATGCAGGTTTGTATGACTCGTATTTCTGTTGGCTGCTGTACAATTATACTCCGGGAAGGAAACTTGATATTTACCGCGGCCAGGGTAACTTGCGGCAGGCACGAGTTATTGTCGTCATAAACTCCCACTCCCAGAAAAATGAATTGTTTATTTCAAGGTGTATTGCGTGAAACGTAATAACACGGGGCGGCTGACATCCCAGCTTGATTATATGTGATGTTGAATCCAGTATTTCTGAGCATTTTACAGCATTTCTGGCTTAGTTATGTATGGTTGTCTCTACCACCTCGTTGCCAAGTAACGTTGCCACCAGCCCATATCTTTCCTTCAGGTATGAACCACGTGAGAATTACGATATGTCGATTTTAGGCAACATCACTCGTGTAGGGAAGTGAGATACATTCTCTATTAATTAATAGAATATAATTTCTCGAGATTCTGGCTTAGTGCTAGAGCAATATTGACAAGGTAAGGATATATGGTTGCATCACAGTTTAAAAGAATCAGTATCCTTTCATTACGTATGCCACAGGTGACCATATTTGATGAAAGGAGTAGGGCGAGAACACTTGTCTTTTTTATTGGATTGGTTAATATGCCCCATGTATTCGAAAGGCCTCATATGATATTAATGAAACAATCTCATTCTTGCTAGTGACCGTGATTGGATGAGACCATTGTGGAGATTTTCTTGGGTAAATGTTGGGTATAAAGGGCGTTCGTTGTGTTTCCCCTGCCTGTCTCTTTATTAATAATGGAACAGATGTGTACAACCAAGATGCTCGAATTGTACCAGGCTTATTTCTTTGTTTGTTCCCTCATTCGTAGATTCTTGCCCCAAAAACAACTACTACCATTGATTGTGCAGTTAGTATGCAACTTAATTGAGAGTATAATGAGCGAGAATGATTATGCATACACTGTGCATTCGGCAGCATCATTTAATGAGCTTCAATCTCGTGTATTAAAATAAAAAAATAACAATAAAAGCATACAAAAACTGTCAATGTTGCGTTGTGAGGCTGTAGTCATTCAAACATAACTCATAATTGGATATATTGATGGCATGTATGTCAAAACTTTCATCATACAGAATTACTATACCAAATTAATATTACGTACACACAGCGAGTATTGTGTAGTAATTCACACTCATACTTATAAATAAGGATGAATAAAATACTTTCCAGCCTTTAAAACATTCCATATGAAAAAAAAAAAAAAATAGAATAAGTAAAGAAGATAATCATGCACTCAGTGAGACGTTCGCTTCGGTGAGATCTTATTGATGTATCTTATTGAAGTATTTAAATTGGATGAAAGGGCGAAATACGGGGGGATATTGGTAAGGCCGTGAAAGTGGGTCACCAAGATAGAACAAGCCCAAATGGGTTTAGTGCCAAGGAATTTCAATTTAGATCAAAACGGAAGGGTCCAAATAATGAGGAAATAGAAGCAGACAAGTGACGGAAAATATGGTATAGACAGATATCATAATTTTATAATATTTACAGGGGTAAGTTTGTTTGTTTTTTTAATCAGAAGTGTCTAAATTTAATGGGTGAACAGACTATATATTGAAGTTTCCTGACAAAGTGTTTATCTGTTGTTGTGTGCGTCTTGCCTACACATATACAGTATTGTTCACCCAAGATGCACACCAAGGTACTCTATTTATCTGGCTGGTAAATTAGACAACCGAACAACAAGTAAACTTACACCCAACAAGCCAACCAACCAACCAACTATCAAGCAAACCAGCCATCCAATAAACCAACCATCCAATAAACCAACCATCCTGCAAATCAACCAACCAACCAACCAACCAACCAATAAACCAACCAACCAACCAACCAACCAACCAACCAACCAACCAACCAATAAACCAACCAACCAACCAACCAACCAACCAACCAACCAATAAACAAACAAACAAACAAACAAACCAACCAACCAACCAACCAACCAACCAACCAACCAACCAACCATCCAACCCTTCAGGCAACTAAGTATCTAATTAATATCCTGCCTAATTAACAAAACGACCAAAAGACCCGTGCCTGGAGTGTTGTATGTTGGGCTACTCTTTGATCATTACTAACCTGAGATGACGTACTTGAGAAAATAAATAAACACGAGGCGAGCGCGAGAAGCGTTAATGAGATGCGTTAGATGACGGGCGATAAAAGTTTTGATGTAATTACTGTTTCTTTTTCTGGTAGCTTTATGGAAGTTGATGATGCCGGGGTGTTCTCTCTCCCTAGAGGCTAAAAACTGAGGGGAAAAGAGAGAGAGAGAGAGAGAGAGAGAGAGAGAGAGAGAGAGAGAGAGAGAGAGAGAGAGAGAGAGAGAGATTGTGTACCTGCTTGTATGTGCTTGAGTCAATACTATATGTAAGCAAAGTAAAACAGACATGGAAATATTCTAATGTAAGTCCTGGTACTTGTTTTATCATTACTGAATTGAATTACTGTGTGTTATTGTCAATCAACTTCTGCTGACGTCGTAATATCCTTAGATTTCTGTGCGTCTTGTCTGTTTGTCTGTCTGTCTTTCTATCTGTCTGTCTGTCTGTCTGTCTGTCTGTCTGTCTGTCTGTCTGTCTGTCTGTCCTTACCGTCTTTGGACTTCCATGACGTCATTGTAACTATCCATCTTTAATCAGTTCCATGCATGACATGACCTGTCATTCCAAGTCAGTTTATTTCTTTTTATTGTTGTAAGAATTATAAATCAACCTTTATTTGTTCTCTTTTCTGTGATGGTTAATTCATACCCACCGTTTTAAACTGGTCTTTTCATTATCTGTCTTCTCTGGGTACGCATTCCTTATCTTTAGATCAAGTAATTGTGAATTAGATTTGTTCCTTAGTTCCTGATTCGTAGGCTAAATTTTTAATAATCTCCGGGAAATTCGCGTATATATTCTGGCCGTGTGATATATATATATATATATATATATATATATATATATATATATATATATATATATATATATATATATATATATATATATATATATATATATATATATATATACATATATACATATACATATACATATATATGCTCCCCTGTCTGGCTCGGTCGGACGGCTTTCAGCAAACAAGTGAAAAAATCGTGAAGAGAAAAACTGTGATGTTTGATAGTGTCGCCTGGCTGCTGCTGTCCTGGTGTACCGTTGACACCCCTTGTGTGACACTACGGGCACTGCTCTTTCTGTGTGACAACAGTGACACATTGCGGCCGACACCGCTGTGTGACACTTGTGACCGACGAGGAACAAGTAAACCTTACTTTTTTCTTCAATGCGTTAAAACAAACTTACACCTTGTTTAATTCAAGACTATAAACTTCCTCCACTAACACCAGAAGCATCAAACTATTAGTACCATACTTCCACCAGAAGCATCAAAATAGCACCATACTAAAACCTCATACTGCCACCTTTCCCCCAAGACCTCTCCGTCCACACACACACACACACACACACACATACACACTAGAGAGGTTTGCACTCTCCTCCTATGAGTACCTCCGGACGCGAGCCACAGCAGCTGAACCTTTCCCCCTTGAGGCCACCACAAACTTCATCACAGGAGACGTGAGATACATTATTTTCGAGGAACAAGAGGAATCCTGGCCAAGTATAGCTCGGTTCAAAATTCCGTGACGTACTCGCTGTTGAGTGTGAAAGGTGTGTGTGTGTGTGTGTATAATGAGGTTAACAGAACCACTGGAAAATGCAACAGATGTTTATTTTCCACAATGAATGCTTAAACAATTTTAAGCAATGTTCTGGAGTCAGAACGACCCTCGCCCTTCCTGTCAATAGTAAAAGTATTATAGATCACTCACAACAACAATACACACAATAATATACATCATACTCTTACATTGACTGGTAGATAGATAGACTAGACAAGTAGATAAATAGAGAAATGGAAATATATGCAATGATGAAGATACATACATTTTATACATTACAGTCAGCTTGAGGGGAGTTTCTGGGAAAGAGAATTATTCATGCCAGATAATATATTATGGAATATTTGATTTAACCTTTAACTTGGTACAGAGGGTGTATATGTTATGGGATGAACTATATTGGTATAATTGGATAATGGATGAAGGGATGAGAGGTTGGATGAAGAGACAGATAAATGGATGAATTGATAACGTGATGGATGAAGGACTGAGGGGTTGGATGAATTGATAACGTGATGGATGAACGACTGAGGTGTTGGATGAAGAGACAGATAAATGGATGAATTGATAACGTGATGGATGAAGGATTGAGAGGTTGGGTGAATAATTGGGATGGATTTGAATGATTAGTTAAATGGAAGGCTGGTTAGATAATCACAAGGAAGAGTGGATAGGCATATAATAGTTTTGGGGGGATTTGGGATGGATGGGTTGATTGGATTGATAAGTGGATAGATAGGGTTGATGAATAGATGGAGGTTAGGAATAGATAACATATAGAGGTCATAGACAAACAGTGAAATGAATGGATAAATAAAAAAAAGTTGAATCCTTGAATGTAGAACCAGAATACACACCACGAGACATTCAGAAAACATTAACTATTATTCCCCACATAATCCCAAATAATAACTTTTCCTAACTAATGAACACCACTCACTCATTACCTTTGATGTTTATTCCCTGACACACATCTACGGACAGTTACAAAATGTTTTCACTAGCACCTACATGTTCCCAGATACATACATACATACTCTCTGACAACAACACCACTTACACCACCACCACCACCACTTCTGCCATCTCACCCCACCTTGGCCTCTTAGATTAATGAGCTCGGCTAATTTTTCCTGGGAAGTTCACTGTTGGTGTGGTGGTGGTGGTGGGGGGGGGGAGAATGGTAAGAAATGGAGAAGGACTGGTGGAGATTGGTAGGAAATGGAGAGAGACTGGTGGAGATTGGTAAGAAATGGAGAGAGACTGGTGGAGATTGGTAAGAAATGGAGATGGACTGGTGGAGATTGGTAGGAAATGGAGAGGAACTGGTGGAGATTGGTAGGAAATAGAGAGGGACTGGTGGAGATTGGTAGGAACTGGAGGAGACTGGTGAGAGATGCTGGGAAGTGGAAGTGACAGATAGAGATTGACATGGCCTGAGATGAAATGGTGAGGATGAAGGTAAACATTGGAACGGGTTGAGACCGGATCTGACTTGGGGGGGACTGTTCGGGAGTGGTGGGTGGGGACTGTTCGGGACTTGGTGGGGACTGTTTAGGGATTGTTGGGGACTGTTAGGGATTGTTGGGACTGTTTGGGATTGTTGGGGACTGTTTGGGATTGGTGGGGACTGTTTAGGGAATGGTGGGGACTGTTAGGGAATGGTGGGGACTGTTAGGGAATGGTGGGAACTGTTAGGGTTTGTTGGGAACTGTTAGGGAATGATGGGGACTGTTGGGGAATGGTGGGGACTGTTAGGGAATGGTGGGAACTGTTAGGGTTTGTTGGGAACTGTTAGTGAATGTTGGGAACTGTTAGGGAATGATAGGGACTGTTAGGGAATTGTGGGAACTGTTAGGGTTTGTTGGGAACTGTTAGTAAAATGGTGGGGACTTGGCGGGGACTATTCGGGACTGGTAGGGACTGTTAGGGATTGTTGGGACTGTTTAGGGATTGTTGGGGACTGTTTAGGGATTGGTAGGGACTGGTACGGATATTTATGTGTAGAGGGAAGACAAATGAAGGCGAGGGATGATTCTCCTATCAGCAACTTCTTCAAGAAACAAAGGGAAGGTTAAACATAAGAAACCAAGAGAGAGAAAGGTCTATATATAATGGCTTCAAGAATATGAGCTTGGCGTTTGAAAGTAGAATCAGAGAAAGTACTAGAAAAGTGATACATTTTAATATTTAACACCTTAACAAACGAAATATAATCACTCATTTTTTTTAGAGAGAACGAGAGATGTTGATTAAATATATACAGCAGTGAGTGAAGAGAAAAATGTCATTATTTACATTCTAGAGAGAAAAACTAATAAATATGCTGTACTGTAAATACGACGAAAAAACAGGAAAGCCTAAGGAGGGAGTGGAAAGGAAGAAAAGGAGGAGTGAGGGAAGAATGACCTGGAGCTGCTGTTAATTGACATCGCTTTTTCCTCTCCCACCCAACTAATGGATTACTGACTGCCCTGACATCGCTACCATAATGGTCTTACCGGTTTGTTTTGTCTGAAAGTCGATCAGGTTCTTTCGTTTCTTTGTATAGGAAGTTGTATTTGATCTGGGAACACCATCAGATATCACGTTTTTATGTACAGCCGGCGGCAAAAGTCGTGTCGCCTCACTCAGCACGTCTTCAAAGATAACATAAAGGTTAATCATCGAATAAACACATTCACCATACAGAAATACAATATCCAGGGGGTAGATTAATATACTTCTCTTGTTTTTCAATTTACGAGTCCGTGAAGCTTATAATTTCACACTTATTTCATGACTTGGCAGATGTGGCGACAGGATATTTGCCGCCGACTGTACAGTAGTTAGAATTCATTATAATTGTTTTCTCATTGGTTTGTTGTGATTTACACCAATAATATAGACACCAAGATCTTAACTCAAAGCGCGTGCAAAGTATGAATAAAGTTAGAATATTATGTCGTGGAGTTTCTTGCATATAACACGCTTCCGTGACAAATTTTCTATTATAATACAGACAGTGCTACGTTCACTGACATACAGAAATGCATTACATACTAGAAAGAAAAGCAATAACTCAAGCTTGTAGGATTATTATTCATATTAAAATGTAGGATAAGACTGGTGGCGGGCGAGGGAGCTTCAGAGTAGAGAAAGGGAATAATGTCATTGTTGGTGGAAGAATTGGGAAGGAGGAGAGAGAAGAATGAGAATAGGAAGAGGAAAAGTAAAGCGGAAATGAGTAAGAAGAGGAGGAGAAATAGACGGAGGCTGAATAATAATAAGAGGAAGAGAAGGAAGGAGAGGTAGCGTAATGATAAGAGGAGAATAATGAAGAAGACGAGGTTAGAGAAGGAAAATAGGAGAGACGAGTGATAGAGAAAATGAAAGACGAGATAATCCAAATGAAGAAACTTTCGTCTCTGCTTTAAATTAATTGCAGACATACACTCCAAGATGAAGCAATTACCTCTGTTTGGTTTATATTGGAAATCTATATACATTTTGTGATTCTGGCTGGCGTATACCATTTTCACGTGTTTTTTTTTTTTTTTCTCATTAAATTTATGCTTTATGATTCAATGCGTAATATATAATCGCCTATTGTGGTTATCCCTATTTAGGTTATTCCTATTTAGAACCTGATATAACTCTGTTCAATATTTGGATACTTATTATGGCTCGTGACGGTACAGTCGCTCACCATAATCTCCAGCCCATCTGTATCGAAGCAAGAGATTTGAAGCAGGTGGTTTCTAGATGACAGCCCGCCTAAACCATTATGAGATCACACACATTTTGAACCGATGGAGGCTTTGGGTGGGCTGTCGTCCAGAAACCGCCTGCTCTATACTGTAGGTCTCGGGCTTCCACTCAGGTAGACTAGAGATTGTGGTGGCGACTGTACATACATCCAATGAAATGATGTGGACATATGCAGACGTAAACACACTCTCCAACACACATATAGCTGTCTTACATGCACCATCATACGTGAATATGCTTTCCAACACATGCACACATAGCCTTTCCCAAGCACCAACATACGTGTGGTGTGTGCACATTCACAGACTCACTCAGACATACACTAATACACACACAAGCACAAGCCAGTTGCTCAATGTTTCCTGGCAGCAGGCGAGGTAACAGAGATAAAGATGTGAGCGGTTGTCTCCTACACTAGACATGTGAAGGGTACAGGGAAGGTGCTTGAGGTCGTTCGCTGGTCTTCAAGCTGCCATGCTGATCTAGTTTATAGCACTGGTATAGAGGGGGATTTTTTAGCTGTTGTTGTTGTTGTAGACGATATTTGTGGAGAAGCCAGAACTTTAGGTGATGAC
The DNA here is from genome assembly GCA_033782935.1 of Petrolisthes cinctipes. NCBI lineage: Eukaryota > Metazoa > Arthropoda > Malacostraca > Decapoda > Porcellanidae > Petrolisthes > Petrolisthes cinctipes. The sequence continues at coordinate 16,852 of JAWQEG010002444.1, forward strand.
ATATAACCCAATGTTGATGGATGTTTAAATACTAGTTTGTTCTATTGATAATGTTCTTCCTACTACGAGTAATATTATTGTTGCCAATTAAATTATTATATTATTTTTATTTTTTATAATTGTTGTTTGTAATAGTTTAGGATATTTTATCATTTTATATACTTAACAGCAGTAGATAAATAGAACGTATTCAATTACATCAATAGTGTTGTTTGGAAGTTGACTATACTGAGCAATAATATTATGAATCCATCCCTCCTCTGTCCCTCCCGAAGGAAATGTATATATAGGTTACAACATTCTATCCGACAGGGAGGAGAGGGCAAGGCAACATCTGTGTGTGATAAAGTGGAAGAAATGTGTGAGAGAATATCCGACCGAGCCTGGTAGAATATTGGAGCCACAACCACCACTACTACCACCACCACTACTACCACTACTACTACTACTACCACCACCACCACTACTACCACTACTACTACTACCACCATTACCTCCACCACTACTACCACCACCACTACCACTGCTACCACTGCTACCACCATTACCACTACAACCACCACCACCACTACAACCACCACCACCACCACCACCACCACCACCACCACCACCACCACCACCACCACCACTACCATTACCACTACTACTACCACCACTACTACCACTACCAACACTTCCACCACCACTATCACCATCACCACCACCACCACTACCACCATCACAACTACCACCATCACCACTAACACACGAGCTCACCTCCACAATTACCCCAACTATCTCTACCATAACCTTAATCACCATCTCTCTGACACAGCCCTCATTATCTCCACCTAAACCACCCTAACCACCATCACAATCCCTCACCCTCACCATCACTATCACTCACCCTCACCATCACTATCACTCACGCTCACCATCACCATCCCTCTTCCTCCTCTCTCAGCATCCCTCCTTCTCCCTATCCATCACCATTCCTCCTACCCCAACCAACAGCATCCCTCTTCCCCCTCTCTCAGCATCCCTCTTCCTCCTCTCTCAGCATCCCTCTTCATCCTCTCTCAGCATCCCTCCATCTCCCTATCCATCACTATCCCTCCTAACCCAACCATCAGCATCCCTTTTCCTCCTCTCTCAGCATCCCTCCATCTCCCTATCAACTACTATCCCTCCTAACCCAACCATCAGCATCCCTTTTCCTCCTCTCTCAGCATCCCTCCTCCTCCTCTTCCTCCCTATCCATCACTACCGTATATCCCTCCTCCTGCTCCTCCATATGCAACCACAGCCCTTCTAACCCCTCACCATTCTTTCATTTCTGACTGCATGGGGGAGGGAGGAAACAAATTCGTGGTCCGAAAAATCCGGGTTATTTCCACTACCTGTTGGCTGGCAGCAAATTTCCACATGACTGTCCTCTCATTGCAACAACAATAACCTTTGTATTCCTTCCTCTTGACTTAACACCGGCAGATTGCTTTTTTCCATGAGGTCTTTGAAGGGATGAATTATATTTTGATACACATTTCTGAAAACATTGATTTTATTTTTAAGAGTTTTGCTACGTACGTATTTGTAAACATGAACTCTGCAGAAAACACTACGCTTTTTATATTTGACTGTGATGACATCTTTGGATAGTAAGGTCAGCTGGTGTTTACTTGTACAATTATTAATAAAGACTTATTTATTATTTGAATTGTGATAATTATGCACTGAAAAATTGTGTGACATTAGTAAGAATATTTGATGTTTGTTTATTTAGTTAATTATATACTTATTTATTTATTTTATTTATTTATTTACTACAATTATTATTATTATTATTATTATTATTATTATTATTATTATTATTATTATTATTATTATTATTATTATTATTATTATTATTATTATTATTATTATTATTATTATTATTATTATTATTATTATTATTGTTATTGTTATTGTTAGTGTTAGTGTTAGTGTTAGTGTTAGTGTTAGTGTTAGTGTTATTGCTATCATTATTATTAGCATTATTATTAATTTGTATTTCGCTGTTAAGATACTGACTTTGCTCATAAAATACTAAGCCCTTTATTCAGTCTACGTCAATTTCCAGTTTTTGCAGATAGTCTTTATCAATCGTTGCTCTCCATGAGACGTGAAGGGATGGAGTATTGACTCATTTTTCTGAAGCGCTTAGGAGTGATGGAGATTGGAAAGCCGGGGATTAAATGGCGTAGGTGGATGTAATCACTTGAGAGTCATGAGGCAATACCCTCTGCTTCACACTTCACACACAGAGAGATAATGCCAACAGTACAGTCATTAAAGGGAGGATACACATTAGATACATTGGAGTCCCTTGATTCCTCCAAAGTATGCCAGGAAACAGTACCAAGTTAACACAAATAATAGTGGCTTGTTGCTTGGAATAGTCTGGAGGAAACATTTGCTCCAGATTTACCAACACTGAATCTCCCCCTTAATACAAGTTACTTCTGACATTCTCTATAGCTGATTACTCCTAACCATTCTAATTACGAATATGAATGAAGGATACCACGCATGTTGACATTCATTATTGCCATATTATATCATAGTATCGATCGAATTGGCCTTCTAGGGAATCGCGACTGTCACTCAATGTCTTACTAGTTTTTTTTGTTTCACTAATCCATACGTTTATCTCTTCCACACTCACCTCTGTGTTGTGGTGGTGACTGGTTGCTATAGAACCTTTGTACACCCTGCCTGGTATATAGGGGCCTCACTTGTGTGGGAGTTCAACTCTCACTGATTTACTAGACCGTATAGAATAAAAGATTTTTCGTCTAGGTTCCACTTCTCTTGCTGACTCTTTTTATTAAAATGCCGTTTATTTAGTCGTAGCTTTTAACAAAATTCCCTCGGCAATAAATGTGAATTGTTTTTTTTTCCCTGTCGTAAAGATTAAAATATCATTTTCATAACGATATTTTTCATAAATGATATTATACATAAATCTCGGATATCCATCATTCCCATTCCAACCCCTCATCCTATCCCCTCCTCCATTATAACCTCATATTCATCCTTCATCCCATCTCAACCCTCACCAATACCTCATTCTCGGCCCTCACCACCAATACCTCATTCCCAGCCCTCACCACCACCACCTCATTCCCAGCCCTCACCACCACCACCTCATTCCCAGTCCTCACCACCAACACCTCATTCCCAGTCCTCACCACCAACACCACCTCATTCCCAGCCCTCACCACCACCACCTCATTCCCAGCCCTCACCACCACCAACACCACCTCATTCCCAGCCCTCACCACCAACACCTAATTCCCAGCCCTCACCACCACCACCTCATTCCCAGTCCTCACCACCAACACCTCATTCCCAGCCCTCACCACCACCAACACCACCTCATTCCCAGCCCTCACCACCAACACCTCATTCTCAGTCCACATCACCACCACCACCACCTCATTCCCAGCCCTCACCACCACCAACACCTCATTCTCAGCCCACACCACCAACACCTCATTCCCAGCCCTCACCACCAACACCACCTCATTCCCAGCCCTCACCACCAACACCACCTCATTCCCAGCCCTCACCACCAACAACACCTCATTCTCAGCCCTCACCACCACCACCTCATTCCCAGCCCTCACCACCACCACCACCACCTCATTCCCAGCCCTCACCACCAACACCACCTCATTCCCAGCCCTCACCACCAACACCACCTCATTCCCAGCCCTCACCACCAACACCACCTCATTCCCAGCCCTCACCACCAACACCACCTCATTCCCAGCCCTCACCACCAACACCACCTCATTCCCAGCCCTCACCACCACCACCACCTCATTCCCAGCCCTCACCACCACCACCACCACCACCTCATTCCCAGCCCTCACCACCAACACCACCTCATTCCCAGCCCTCACCACCAACACCTCATTCCCAGCCCCCACCATGATTCAGTAGTTCTCTTCTCTTCTCCTCTTATGCCTTGTCGAGCTTCGGTTTGGAATATATAATTTTGAGTCTGTGATGATTTAGGGTAGGAGATATTTGGAGCCATGATAATAATTAGAGAGAGAGGGGGAATATCTAGGGGAGTGATTTAATGCTAGGAAGACTGTGTGCTTGAAGGAGTGAATGATCAGTATGGAAATGAGTGAACGTTTGTATAATGAGTGAATGTATAACTAGTAGAAAGGGAATGTATAGACAGGTGATTTCTTATTTATTTATTTTTTATCTATTTATTTATTTATTTATTTATTTATTTATTATCATTATTTTTTTTTTATCCAGCAGTGGCATAAGCCATGGATGGTAATGATGTAGAATTTGGGTAATGGTATAACACATATGATTGATTTTTACATTAATAAATTTTTTTGGGGGAAAGAAATTGGCAGGACTGATGTATAAAAAAAAAAAAAAAAATGTATAAAGAATTTTCCCAGTAGATATTTTCAGGATATGAAAACTTGGTAAATAATAAACTCAATCTGGAACGATCCGAAAAGGTAGTGAGTGAGTTTGTAAGTTGAGTCTGCTCCTCTCGCTTCCTACATCTCCCTAATCTTTTCCTGATCCTTCCCTCCATCATGCACCGGTTCACAAAACTCCTGCCTTCATCCTGCCTCTGCTCTCATCCTGTGCTTAGACTCTCCAACTTAACACTGTCTGATATTTGGTGTGCCCTTACTGCTGCTGCTGCTACTCCTTCTCCTCTTTCATTCGTCTACTTCTTCCTCTCGTTCGTCTACCCCTTCCTCTCATTCGTCTACTCCTTCCCTTGTTGCAACTCCTTCTCCTTCATTCGTCTACGTCTTCCTCTCATTCGTCTACGTCTTCCTCTCATTCGTCTACTTCTTTCTCTTATTCGTCTACTTCTTCCTCTCATTCGTCTACTTCTTCCTCTCGTTCGTCTTCGTCTTCCTCTCATTCGTCTTCGTCTTCCTCTCGTTCGTCTACGTCTTCCTCTCGTTCGTTTACCCCTTCCCTTGTTGCTACTCCTTCTCCTTCATTCGTCTACTTCTTCCTCTCATTCGTCTACCCCTTCCCTTGTCTACCCCTTCCTTTGTCTACCCTTTTCCTTTTCTACTCATTCCCTTGTTTACCTCTTCCCTTGTCTACCCCTTCCCCTCATTCGTCCACCCCTACCACTCTTCATCTTTTTATTCTCCCTAACTTGTTTTTTCTAAGCCCCTTCTCATACCCTTGTCACCCATATCTTTCCTCCAATCCATTACAACACCCCTTACCCCCTGCCTCCTCTGCCACACTCCCTACCCCTGCCTCCTCTGCCACACCCCTACCCCTGCCTCCTCTGCCACACCCCTACCCCTGCCTCCTCTGCCACACACCCTTCTCATGTTGCATCCATACTTCCAACCCCCTGCCTGCTTTTCATTTCCTTCCTTTGCCTATTTTACAATGTTTTTCCTTCCTCTTCTTCTCCTCCTCCTCCTCCTTCTGCTTCTCTCTATTACCTCGTTGCTGGACTTTCCTGTAATTGCTGTTCGCCTTTCCTCATATTCCAACCCCTATAGCCGTTCTCATCTCCTTTATTTTCTCTCTTTTTCCTTCCACTTTCACTTTATATATACCATAGCATTTTTTACATTCCGTATTTCTCTCATCCTCTCAATTTGTTTTATTATATTATATTTCCTTATGCCTCAGTTTTATTTCCTTTCTGCTGGCCTTACCTTCCTTTCACCGTTTCCATTTCCCTTCTCTCCTTCTATTGTCATTTTCAAATTTTTTCTGTGACCTTCTGTGCCCTTTCTATTCTTTCCTTCTCCTGCCCTTCTTTTCATTTTTTCATTTTGCTAGCCTCTTTCCCTTTTCTAACACTTTTACTGTTCTTTATTACCCTTTTCCAGCCTTTCCTAGACTTTCCCTTTCCTTCCTACCCTTTACCTTCCCTTCCTACCCTTTTCTTGCCTTTATTACCCTTCTCTTGCCCTTCCTACCATTCCTTCCTTTCTCTTGTCTTTCCTTCTTTTCCTTCCCTTCCTACCCTTTCCCTGCCTTTCTTACCCTTCTCCTGACCTTCCTACCCTTCCTTCCCTTCCCTCCCTTCCCTTCCCTCCCTTCCCTCCCTTCCCTTCCCTCCCTTCCCTTCTTTCGTCCGTTCTTCCTTTCTTTCGTCCTTCCTTATCCTTCTTTCGCCCTTTTCTTCTTCGTCCTTCCTTCCCTTCCTTATTTCATGTTTTTTTTTTCGTCCCTTGCCCCTTCCTTTATTTCTCTTTCCTTTTCCACTTCGTTTGTCTCTCCCTTGGCTAATTGTTCCCCTCCTCCCTTTTTTTTCTATTCCTTTATGCCCATACTTTGTCCCCTTCCCTTTCCTTCCCTCCAGCTACACCCTTTGATACCCCCTAACTAATACCTTTCATATTTATTTCATACTCCCTAAATACCCTTTCCTATTTCCTACAGCTATCCCTTTGATAACCCCGAACTCACCCCCCTTCCCACCCCTTTGATACCCCTTAACGTACCCCCTTCCCACCCTTCTGACATCCCCTAACAAACCTCTTCCCACCACCCTAAAGCTAACCCCTTCTCACCCCTTTGATAACCCCTAACTCACCCCCTTTTCCACCCCTTTGATACCCCCTAACTCACCCCCTTCCCACCCCCCCTTTGATACCCCCTAACTCAGCCCCTTCCCATCCCTTTGATACCCCCTAACTTGCCCCCTTCCCATCCCTTTGATACCCCCTAACTCACCCCCTTCCCACGCCTCCAGCTAACCCCTTCCCATCCCTTTGATAACCCCTAACTAACCCCCTTCACTCACCTCTAACTCAACCCCTTCCCACACCTTTGATAACCCCTAACAAACCTCTTCCCACCAACCTCCAGCTAACCCCTAACTCACCCCCTTCCCACCACCCTCCAGCTAACCCCTTCTCACCCCTTTGATAACCCCTAACTCACCCCCTTCCCACGCCTCTAACTCACCCCTTCCCACACCTTTGATAACCCCTAACTAACCCCCTTCTCACGCCTCTAACTAAACCCCTTCCCATCCCCTTCATACCCCCTAACTTACCCCTTCCCATCCCTTTGATACCCCCTAACTAACCCCCTTCCCACGCCTCTAACTCACCCCCTTCCCACCCCTTTAATACCCCCTAACTCACCCACTTCCCATCCCTTTGATAACCCCTAACTCAGCCCCTTCATACCCCTAACTCACCCCCTTCCCATCCCTTTCATAACCCCTAACTCACCCCTTCCACCCCTTTAATACCCCCTAACTCACCCACTTCCCATCCCTTTGATTACCCCTAACTCAGCCCCTTCATACTCCTAACTCAGCCCCTTCATACCCCTAACTCACCCCCTTCCCATCCCTTTCATAACCCCTAACTCATCCCCTCCACACCTTCTTGCGTCACTTCTGCCTCAGCGGCGTCTCCATTTGGCCAACTTTGTGCTACCGAAGGCGCAGGCGGGTGAGGCCCTCCTTGGCACTCCTCTTTCACGCCTCCTCCTGCTCCTCCTCCTTCCCTTCTGCTCCACCAAGTTTAATTTTCATCTCCTTCCTCGTTCTCCTCCTCCCTCCTCCTCCTCCTCCTTCTCCTACTACTCCTCCTTCTCCTCCTTCCTTCTTCCCCCCCTTCCTCCTTCCCCCCCTTCCTCCTTCCCCCCCTTTCCTCCTTCCCCCCCTTTCCTCCTCCCCCCCTTCCTCCTCCCCCCCCTTCCTCCTTCTCCCCCTTCCTCCTTCCCCCCCTTCCTCCTCCTCCTCCTTCTCCTTCTCCTCCTTCCTCTCTCTTCCTCCTTCCCCCACTTCCTCCTTCCCCCCTTCCTCTTCCTTCCTCATCCTCCTCCTTCTTCTCCTCGTCGTTCTCCCTCACACACATTGTCTTTTCTCGTGTGCTCATTCTCTCCTTCACTCTCACACCTAGTCCCTCTGCATCTCCTCTCTACTGTATAATCCATTTATATATATAACTTGGAGAGAATGTACCAACTCCCTCATCGTTATAACATTTTGGCTTTTTCGGTAAACGTAATGTAATCCAGAGAAAAAAATTACACGAAAAATGTACACAGCTACACTCCAATTTCTCTGCCTTTTCCTCATATTCCCTTTCTCTGGATCCTTTTCAACCCTCCTTTCGCTCTCATATTCTCTTCTCTCTCCACGCTTCTTTCTTCCTTCCTTCTCGCCTTCTCCTCTTTCCCACCATGCACCTAATTGTCTCTCCTTTCCTTGCCATCTTTCCTCCTCGTCCGTTTTTCTCCAGGGTTCTTTGTGTCTCCTGTTTTACTTGCACACTTTCTTTCTCCTTCCTCAATGTATCTTCTCTTATTATCACCTGGGAAAAAGGCTGGGCTTCCCCGGTGATTATCATTTAATATTTTTCTATGTTAATTTTATCTCGACATATCTTTTCAGTCCAACGTTTCATAATATTTTTCATTTATTTTTCTCTCGTCGGTTGTAAATATACTTTCTCTCTTTTATAGTCTGACAAAAAATGGTACCAACTATTTTGTCGCCTTGATAGATACTGTAATAATAAATCAGTCTCACAATAATATATCAGAGATTTTGCTTCACTGACTTCATGTTTTTTATATATATATATCTCTCCCTCCTCCTTACATCTTTCTCTCTCTCTCCTCCTTACATCTTTCTCTCTTTCTCCTCCTTACATCTTTCTCTCTTTCTCCTCCTTATATTTTTCTCTATCTCCCTCTTCCTAACCTCTCCCTCTTCCTAACCCCTCCCTCTTCCTAACCTCTCCCTCTTCCTAACCTCACCCGTATTTCTCAACTTGTGCTTCTCCTCCAGTCCTCCAAGCCTCCCTCCAAGCACTAGGTCCTTCCTTAGTCTCCTCTTAAGTTCCTCTCTACCTCCTTCATGCTCCTATATCTCTTTCATGCTCCTACACCTCCTTCATTCTCATATTCCTCCTTCATGCTCCTACCCTTCCTTTATGCTACTATACCTCCTTCATGCTCTTGTATCTCTTTCATGCTCCTACACCTCCTTCATTCTCATATTCCTCCTTCATGCTCCTCCCTTCCTTTATGCTTCTATACCTCCTTCATGATGTTCCTATACCTCTTTCATCATCTCAGTTCCTTCCACATTCTCCACTTTCTTCTCCGTTCTCCACCGTAACTCCTTCGCCTCTTCCAGTCTCCTCCTCAATGTTTCCACTTCCTCTGGCTACCACTTCCACCCTGGCCTTCTTCAATGCTCTACCTCCTCTACCTCCACTCTTTCTCCTCTTTCTCCCCCCTCTTCTTCTTCCTCCTCCTCCTTTTCTTCTTCTACCTCCTCCTCCTCCTTTTCCACCACCTCCTTCTCCACCTCCTCATTCTCTACCTCCACCTCCTCCTTTCTTGAGTTTTAAAATAACAAGAGGACCGCCACCACCACCACCCCCACCCCCACCACCAACCCCTGTGGAAGGTGTGGGTTCTCTCTGATGGAGCGACGAGGGTGAGGGTGAGGGACGGGTCGTGGACAGAGGAGGCTTCAAGGAAAGTGGAAGGCGTGAGAGTATAAAGAAAGGAAAAAGTGTCAGTCAGTGAGTGAATGAATGAATGAATAAATGCAGTAGAAAGGATGATAAGCGAGTGTAATAACACAAAGGACAATGTAAATGATTAATGATAATAGGAAAAAACACACCAACACACACACATGTATGCAGACAGACAGACAGACAGAGAGCGAGCGAGAGAGTTTGAGAGGAAGGGGAGATAAAACAAAGGGAAGAAAGGGGAAGCGAGTTTAAAAAAGGGGAACGAATGGGGAGATAGTATGCAAATTGAAAGAGAATGAGACCAAAGCGAACGCCAGGAAAGACAGGAGTGGGAGAAAGAGAAGAGGAGGAGGAGGAGGAGGAGGAGACAAAGAGAAAGAGACGGTGGAGAGGCTAGAGGGAATATGAGAGAAGGGGAAGGATGATAAAGCAAGTGAGTGAGTGAGGGAAGGAGGAAAAGGTGGAAATGCAAGATTCTTAAGACTTGGTGTGTGAATGACCTGAATAAATGACTGCTTGAGTAGAAGAGGGATAGGATGAAATCAAAGACACAACAGTGAATACGTGAATAATAATTGATTTAGAATGCATTGATATGGGAAGGAAAATTATCAAGCCAATGGGAACGAACTGAGGATGACAAGGAAGCAAGAATGGTAGGAAGAAATGAAGGAATGAAGAATGGAAATAGGGAGAAAAAATAGAAGAAGGAAATATGGAAGAGAGAAAGGAAGGAAGGAAGGATGAAAACAGGAAAGAATTAAGAATGAAAATAGGAAGGGGAAAAATGAAAGAAGATGGAAAGATGGAAGAAAAAAAGAAAGGAAGGATGAAAAACAGACAGGGTAGGAAGAAATGAAGGAAGGAAGGAAGAATGAAAATAGGGAGGGGGAAAATGAAAGAAGAAGGAAAGATGGAAGAAAGAAAAAGGAAGGAAGGGTAGGAAAAAGGAAAGAATTAAGAATGAAAATAGGGAGGGAAAAAATGAAAGAAGAAGGAAAGATGGAAGAAAGAAAGAAAGGAAGGATGAAAATACAGGAAGGAAGGAAGAATGAAAACTGGTATGTAAGGAAGGAAAAACAGGAATGAAGAAGGGAAAGAAGAACGGAAAGTTGGGAGGGAGGATAAGAGAGGATGATTGAAGCTGGGATGGAATTATTTATCAAGGAGGAGGGAGTGCCGGAGAGTGGTAGATATGAATAGACAGCTACATAGATAGAGAGACAGGGGAGAGGAGGTAAGAGAAAACGTTGATACACAGCGAGAAATAGAAGATGATAAAGGTTCATTGAGAGAGAAATAGAGATTGGTAGACAGACAGACAGGTTTACTCAGAGAGAGAGAGAGGGTGGGAGGGAAGGGAGGGAGAGAGGGAGAGGGAGAGAGGGAGGGAGAGAGAGGGAGAGAAGGAGGGAGGGAGAGAGGGAGAGAGAGAGAGGAGGGGGAAAAGAAGGAGGGAGGGAGAAAGGGAGGGAGGGAGAGAGGGAGAGAGAGAGAGAGAAGGAGGGAGAGAGAGGAGGGGGAAAAGAAGGCGGGAGGGAGAGGGAGGAGGGAGAGGGAGGGAGAAGACCTACGAAGAGAAAGAGTTTACTGTGAGTGACTGACGCATTTGGGGAGGATGTCAGACAGACAGATTTAGAGGCAAAAGGAGAAAGACTGCATTGGAAGTGATAAATCAGGGTAGGAAAAAACAAAGAACAGAATCGAGGAGGAGATAGAAGGGAAGGAGTAAGAGATAGAGGAAGAGGAGAAGCAGGAAGTGAAGAAAGAGGTGGAGGACGAAGATGAATAAAACGAGGGGCAGGAAATAATAGAGATGATAGTCAGGGGGAGGTAGAGACACGAAAGCAGGAAGGCAGGCAAGCAAGCAAGCAGAGAAACACACTTAAACAAGAGAGAGAGAGTGAGAGAGAGAGAGAGATAGAAACACATAAATAGACACAGGAGGGAGGACTGCAGACTGATGACAAGGGTACGAAGGAAGGACAATGAGAAGGGTTCATATCATCTCTTGTTTAGACTGCCGAGTGAACCTGTTTTTATACTCAGGGCAGAAGGGGTCGAGTTTGGTGTACACGTGTTGATAACTCCTGCTCTGATATGCATGATATTTAATTGCCTTCAACCACTGAAAGACGTCTGCAACCTTTGTGTGTTAATTCGCCTTAGAATTAATATATGTAAGCTTTGCTACATTGCGAATCAAAGCCTAATATCATATATATATATATATATATATATATATATATATATATATATATATATATATATATATATATATATATATATATATATATATATATATATATATATATATATAAATCACGAGCATCTAGGAAAGTACAATGTGATCCCCCTACATGTAAAACTATATATAAACTAACGTTCTTTTAATAGTGATAAACCTTAGGTACTCATCATACTTATAGCGTTAAGAAAATGTTGGTGATGGCTTTGTGTTGCAGAAAGTATACAATTATGTCAATAATACAACACTGACACGTATGAAGATGAATTCCACAGGAAGATGGAACCTTTGTGTGGAAACTATTACAGTATTTCACAGTATGCCAGGTATTCTATGCTTTGTTATCTTACACAGTAGTGTTGATTAAAATTGTTTCACAGGTTGTAGGTACTGTACAGTCACTCTCAATAGTCCTGCAACACCTTCGAATGCAAAGGCCTAAAAATATAATACGAAACTATAGCAGCTGCTCTTGGTAATATTAATCATAGAAGTTATTCAAATGGTTCACTTTCATTCATCTGAAGCAGGAATTTATTTTATTGTGACAACCTCCCATGCAAAGAGGAGAATAAAAAATGACGTAGTATTTAATAACTATATGTCTTATCGTTAACTATTACTGTATTATTTGTCTTTATAGTTACTGCATAAGGCACTAACCTAATTATTTCCCGACCTTCTGGCTAGCACAGTGCTAGAGTCTGCGGCTGCAATCCTGCGGCCCAGCGTTCGATCCTTGCTCGGGACACGATAAAAATCTTTCACTGATGCCAGAGGTTACCACCCCTGTGAGCAAGGGGTGGGGGGTTTGAGTCAGCTGTCTGAGGTCTTCCTGCTTACGCAGCCATAGCTGAAGCTGACTCGGGTCTCACGTGGGTGGAGAGGTCTTTGGGCCACTCATCATCCTTGTGATGCGTGCTATAGTTGTGTTTCATACACATAGTGTGTGATACACTCCGTCCCATTGACTGCCACTCATTGGCGGACCTTTAACCTTTAACCTTCCCATACGATAGGCCTACTCTAAACTCAACCACACCCGACCCGACCCGACCCGACCCTTCCGTAAAATATTCTTAACCCATACTCACCTAATCTGTCCTGTCCTGTCCTGATAATTACCCAATCCTCCCATAAGATAATCTAAACCCAGCCTCACCTACCCTAACCTGATCTAACCTGACCTAACCTAACCTGATAATTTCCCGACCCTCTCAAAAAATTATGTTACCCAACCTAACCTAACCTGACCTAACCTAAACTTATAATTAGGTTAATTTAAGATAATCTAAACCCAGCCTCAGCTAGACTAACCTACCCTAACCTGACCTGACCTAACCTAACCTAACCTGACCTAACATGATCTAACCTAACCATAAAATTAGCCAATCCTCCCATAAGATAATCTAAGCCCAGCCTCATCTAGACTAACCTAACCTTTCACTTTCCCCCACAAACACAACCATCAACACAATGACATCCACGAGGCACTGAAAGCTAAATCATGGTGGTGTTAACGCAAAATGTCGCTACGCCAAACATTCCCCAACACCGAGTTAAATGCTGAGTAAACAGAAGCCAGTGATGGTTCAGTCGCCAGCATAAATTCCTTTCGAGCTTGTATGAGTGGAATAATGCTGCAATACTGTGTTGTGAAGAACTGTCATGCATGCACACTGTCCTATGATTATTATTATTATTTAGACTGTATCGTATATACAGTACTTTATAGTAGGTCATCGGGATTACACATCATGTTTTTAATTTCATATACTGTACATACAAGCTTCAGGCGAGTTCATTATTTTAGTTGTACAAACAGAGGTGCGACAACAAAGGATTTTCATCGTAATTAACAGGAAGGCTGTCGCATGTTGTTGTATACTGCAATGATTTGTCTGTTAACATTTATCCCGGCGTGGATAATCAAGTTGATAAGGAAGTAGATTGTGATGTGAGGCAATGGTGTGGGTTCAATTATTACAGGTCTTTGTTAAGGGAAGTAACCTGCTGTGGGAAATTCTGGGGCTCTGCTGATTCCTCCAAGACATCCCAAGCAACAGAATCCCTCCACATAAGACTGTAGAGACGTGTTTGATGATGGAGTTTGGAGTGGCTATGTGTGCTTCAATTTGCCCACAACAGTTACTTCCCTTAAAGCTGACATACACCTCTCCACACGGGTTGTGCAATAGTATGTGTATTCACTATTATGACGGTAGTTTTAAAGTCCACTAATAATAATAATAATAATAATAATAATAATATGTTACCTCCTGGCAGAGACAATAAACAACATTATCAAATTTATTAAAATTCTATATGTTTTCTACTTTCAGGTAAGTGTTCTTGGAGTGCTGTTTATCCAGTTATATGCATATGGATACACTGTAAGTATGAACAAGCAAATTTTCGTTCGCCTTGATTCCTTGTTATAACAGAAACATTACATGGGAGTGGAACGCTCTTAAATAACAACATTTTGCAACGAAGAGCTGGAGAAAAACCATCGAGTAATATTTTATTTGTTTAAAGTATCAGCCTCATGTGGTGCGTCTGTTGTAATATTGTCGGCTTGTCATACGGGCTTTACGAAGCAAGAGACGAGAGAGGAACGATATATATATATATAATTATATATATATATATGATATATATATAATATATATATATATATATATATATATATATATATATATATATATGATAATATATATATATATATATATATATATATATATATATATATATATATATATATATATATATATATATATATATACTATATATATATATATATATAACGTTAGTCATTTTCAGGCAACCTCATTTTTCCAATTTGCAGAGAGTCTTGTATTTTGACATCAAGGGGAAAAGGCTTTGAATTTTTTTTTACTTCCGCGTCACATTTAGGATCACTGTCAAGGAACTATTGAGTATGACTGGTGTTACAATAGGTCAAGTGACAGAATATTTCAAGTTTAGAAAATATATATTCATAAGGATTTCCAAGCTTAATATATATTGAGAGGGAAGGGTATAGCAAAAAACCTGAATTATAAAAACGTGCATGGGAAATATGAAAAATATAAAAAGATGAGAAAGAGGATAGAGGTTCTTTGGAAGGCAAGGAAAGCCGGAGGATGAGCGAGGAAATGCAGGAGTGCGTCAGGGGAGGCGGAGGAAATGAAATGAGGAAGCGAAGATAAGGAAAGATGGAGAGAGCAACTGATTGGGGACAGCAGGCAAAAGGGAGATGGAAAGGGAGAGAGGATATGAGACCAGAAAGGAGGAAGGGGGTGACTGGGAGATGAAGAGAGAGAGAGAGAGAGAGGGGGGGGGGGATGGTTTATAGTGGTGAGGAATAGACAGATCTTGAGAGGGAATGGCTGGGACAAATGTGTATACAGGACTACACGAAGCTTAGCAGAGACAGATACATGTAGACAGGTATACTGACAGGTGGAAAATAGTGTTTGCTGTCCCTCCTCCATGTCACCTCCTCTATGTCACCTTCTCTCTGTCACCTGCTCTTGTACGGAAAAAAATCAATCAACCAAATCTAGTCACTCCTGAAATTGATCCATTCAAATTCTCTCGTCGTACCCACGCACGCGGGAATCGAACCCCGGACCAGAGATTTCTCAGACATTTGCTCTACCGGGTAGCCAAAGAAGTACTCCATTGGGTGTAACTTTCCATTATTGGATTTATCTCTCAGGTCCGGCCACTACACTTTTTTGTTACCTCTCTTTTACCTCCTCTATGTTACCTTTTCTCTGTCACCTTCTGTCTGTCACCTTCTCTCTGTCACCTTTCCTCTCTGTCACCTTCTCTCTGTTACCTTCTCTCTGTTACCCTTCTCTCTGTTACTTCTCTTTGTCACATTCTCTCTGTCACCTTCTCTCTGTTACCTTCTCTCTGTCACCTCCTCTCTGTCAGCCTTCTCTCTGTCACCTTCTCTCGGTCATCTACTCCTTTATGGTAAATTGTCTTCCTGGTCGAGTATAGTCTTCATTCTTTCCCCTTTAAATCTTATAT
>JAWQEG010002445.1:0-42683 GCA_033782935.1 Petrolisthes cinctipes
CCCAGAACAGATGGTAAGGAGGCCGAACACTCGAGAGGGTAAGAATAAGAGAGAGAGAGAGGTGGCAGAAAGACGTAGACGGAGGTGTGGGATAAAAAGACCAACTAAAGACATGGAAAGAAGGGATGAAGGAGAGGTTAGAGGTATGGATGTAGTGAGGGAGTAAGAAAGAGAGAGAGGTGGCAGAAGGACTTAGATGGGGGTGTGGGATAAAAAGACCAACTAAAGACATAGAAAGAAGGGATGAAGGAGAGGTTAGAGGTATGGATATAGTGAGGGGGTAAGAAAGAAGTGGAAGAAGGAATTGGGGGTATAGGATAAGAGGAACTGAAGACAATGGAAGCAGGGATGAAGGAGAGGTTAGAGGCAGGGATGCAGTGAGAGGGTAAGAGAGAGAGAGAGAGAGAGAGAGAGGTGGCAGAAGGAGGTGAGGGTATGGAAACGGAAGACATGGGAAGCAGGGATGAAGGAGAGGTTAAAGACAGAGATGCGGTGAGGTAGGGGGACACGTGGCTGAGGTAAGATGATGGAAGAGGACAGAGTAGGTAGAATATAGGGCAGGAGGAGGGTGTCTTGCCTTTAATATAATCACTGGGTTTGTGGACCACTGGATGAGGCAGGCAGGGTAGCAGGGGCAAGGTAGGTCGGTAACGGATAGGGTCGTGTAGGAATAGAAGAGGAGGAGATGCAGGGTGAGAAGGAAACGGAGCGTGGATGGGTGAGAAGGAAAAGGGAGCATGGATGGGTGAGAAGGAAAAGGGAGCATGGAAGGGTGAGATGGAAATGAGAGTATGGCAGGGTGAGGTAGGGTAGGGTAGGGTAAGGCAGGCCAGAGCAAAATAGTTGGATGGCAAAGTAGCAGAGGGAATGGCAAGAGGGCAGATTAGCAATGTGGCAGAGAACAGGGTAGGGCAAGGCAAGGCAAGGCAGGGCAAGGCAGGGGATGGGAGGGGAGGCAGGGCAGGCAGGGCAGGGGGCAGGGTGGCAGGGGTGGCGCCTTATCTACAATCCCTGGGTTTGTGGGCCACTAGACGCGGGAATTCTCACGTCTTTAGGAAATTTCCCGCTTGTTTATGGGAGGAATAAAGTGGCGGCCTGGGGGGTAATGGTCTGGAATGACCCCTCCTCTCCTTCTCTCCACCTCACTCTCCCCTCCCTCCTCCACTCTCTCCACCTTTTCCCCCTCTCTCTCTGCCTCCCTATCCCTTCTCAGCGTTTCTCTATTCCCTCCCTTCAGCTCCTCTAAAACATTACTTCAGTCTCTCCTTACATACCTTTTGTCCTACCCTCACCCCTTTCCTTCACTCCTCCACTCCCTCCCTCCTTCCCTCCCTCCATACACCTGTACACCTTTTCTTCACCACTCCAATCCCTACCTCCCCATTCCTTCCTTTTACTTCTCCATGCATTCCAGTTCCTCCCTTGCATTTCTCCCTTCCTCCACAACTCCACACTCTCCCTCCATACACTCTCCTTTGCCCCTTCACTTCTTTCCATCAGCTCCTCCACTCCCCTCAAGCCCCTCTTCTTCTCTCAAAAGCCTCCTCACCTTACCGTACTTCTCTCCTCTCTTCTCCCCTCCTCTTCCTTCACCCTCATCCCGTAACCATACTCTAATGATCTAATTCTAATCTCTCATCTCACAGCTCGGCCGCCACTTACACACACACACACGGCCCCATCCATTTACCCTTCCTACTCCTCCATCCAACCTGCCTTCTCTTATCCCCTTCCCTCACAACACTCATCCATCTTTCTTATCCCTTTATTCATCTGCCTTCATTTCTCCACTTTCCTCCTTCTACTCCTCACCACTCATCCACTTTTCCTACTCCTCTATCCACCTTTCCTACCCCTCCATCCACTTGCCTTCTCTTCTCCACTTCCATCCCACCACTCCCATCACTCATCCACCTTTCTTACTCATCTATCCACCTCTCCTACCCCTCCATCCACTTGCCTTCTCTTTTCCCTCCCACCACTCCCACCACTCATCCACCTTTATTTCCATCGTTCCTTCCCCTCCCTTCAATTTATTCAACTCTGATCTGCTTTTCATTCTCGCATCTCTTCACCCACATGCACGTATACCTCACCCGTTTCTTCCTTAAGGGGGTGCGGGAGTAGGGGACAGGCTTGGGGGGGAGGGGGGTTTGGGGGGTGCGGGAATAGGGGGACAGGCTTGGGGGGGGGGTAGAAAGCCTGTCCCCTATTTCCGCACCCCCCTAATCCCCCCCCAAGCCTGACCCGCTACTCCCGCACCCCCCAAAAACCCCCGCACCCCCCTAAACCTGTCCCCCTATTCCCGCACCCCCTTAACACACCATCGATTCATCCCCCACCCATCCTTTCCCTTTCCCCACTCATCCCTACCTTCGCCACCCTCCCTCCTCTCCTCTTCCCCCTTATACTACCTACCACCCCTTACCCCTGACCCTCTCACTCCCTAACTTTCTCCTCCCATTTGATATCTCGCGTCACTTGGTCTTTCACATAATTCTGATCTCTATATTTTCTACTCTGTCCCTTCTATCTCTCCTCTTCATCCTCCCTCCCTAACTCCCTATTTCTTCCTCCTGTCATTCTCCCTCCCTCCCTGCCACCTTCCTCTTTAATTTTCTCTCCCCCACTTTACTCTTTCACCCTTCCTCCTCTCACCTCTCCACTACACTCTCCATCTTTCTCTCCCACTCTTCCTTCTCATCTTCCCTCCCACTTCTCCCATTCACGTTACCTCCCTGCCACCTCTCCTTTACACCCATTTTTCCTCCCTCTCCTTCCCTTCTTCCTTCACCTTTCTCCTCCTCTCCATCTCATTTAGTCTCGTTCTCCCAGTTACCTTCAATTTCACTATCTGTTCTTCCTTCACAATCGTCCTCCTTCTCCTCCTCAAAGTCCTTCCTTAGCCTACTTTACTCTTCTTTCCTTCCTCCTCCTCCTCCTCCTTCTCTTCCTCTTCCTCCTCCTCCTCCTCCTCCTCCTCCTTTCCTCCTTCCTCTCTAACTTCTTCCCTTAGCCTCCTTCCCTCAAACTTTCATCCTTCCTCCTCCTCCTCCTCTCTCACTCCTGAATCCGCTTCCTACCCTCTTTCTTCCATTTTAATCCTCTCCCCGCCGCCCCCCCCTTCCTCCACCACCACCAAGCTCTTTCCTCCTACACTTCTTTCTTCCCTCAACTCTATATTCCTTCTTCACATTAATCCTCTCATCCTCCAATCTCATCTCCTGCTTTATTCTCCTCTTCTCCTCCTCCTCCTCCTCCTCCTCCTTCTTCTTCTCTCAGTCTGTATGCATTCGTCTCCCATTATTCCTTATTCTTATTCATCCACATGTTTCCCTCTCCCTGCATGGCCTCTCGCAAGCTTTCTTCTCCCTATCCTTTCTTCTTTTTCCTCTCTCCACTCCAACTCTCCATATCCCTTTCTTTCCTTCTCCTCCCAGTCCCTTCCATCACCATGCTGTTTTAACTCACTCCTATACATTTTATTCAAACTTTTCCCTTCCCACCTAGCCTTCCTCTGAGTCCAACCTATCTTCTCCCTTCCTTCCTTTCTCCCTTCCTTCCTTCCTTTCCTTTCTCCCTTCCTTCCTTTCTCCTTTCCTTTCTCCCTTCCTTCCTTCCTTTCTCCCTTTCTCTCTCCTTTCCCATCCACATTTCACAATAGAGTTTCACCAGTCAACCGATATACAAAGAAGAGACGCTGTTGTTGTATAGGAATATGCTAATGTAATCCGTAAGAGGGAGGAGACAGCGTGTTATGGCAACCTGGCACCATATTCTGATGTACACAAGGAGAGAAAAAAGGGGGACTGTAAATATACTGAGAGAAAAGTAAACCATTAAGGGGGTGCGGGAGTAGGGGACAGGCTTTGGGGGGGGGGGGAACTGGGGGGGTGCGGGAATAGGGGGACAGGCTTGGGGGGGGTGGACTGGGGGGGTGCGGTAATAGGGGGACAGGCTTGGGGGGTGCGGGAATAGGGGGACAGGCTTGGGGTGGGTAGAAAGCCTGTCCAAGCCCTATTCCTGCACCCCCCTAACCCACTCACCCCTCAAGCCTGTCCCCCTACTCCCGCACCCCCTCCCCCGACCCCCTAACCCCTCCCCCCCCAAGCCTGTCCCCCTATTCCCACACTCCCTTAAACTGAACTCTTATTAAGGGGGAGGAAGTTCAGTGTTGGTAAATCTATGGAGTAAATGATTCCTCCAAGCTATTCCAAGTAACAGAACGCCATTAATTTTGTTCATCTGGTCATGTTTCCTGGTATATTTTGGAGGAATCAAGGCGCTCCAACGTAACAAAATTGAATTACCACGTTAAGTGAATGCTATACAATTTATCATTATAGTCTCTTCCTTTACTCTTCTATTCCCAGTCCTTGTAACATATTTCCTATTTTCTATCAATTTTTATTCTCCCGAGTCTTCCCTCCTTATCCTCCTCTTTATCTTCTTCTTCTTCTTCTTCTTCTTCTTCTTCTTCTTCTTCTTCTTCATCTTCATCTTCATCTTCATCTTCTTCTTCTTCTTCTTCTTCTTCTTCATCTTCATCTTCATCTTCTTCTTCTTCTTCTTCTTCATCTTCATCTTCATCTTCATCTTCTTCTTCTTCTTCTTCTTCTTCTTCTTCTCCTCCTTATCTCTTTTTCGTTAAACCATATATTCTTCTCTCGATACATCTTACTCTTTCACTCTCTTCCATCTTCTCTCCCTCATTATATTTTTTCTCCTTCGTTTTCTGTCTTTGTATCCTTTCGTTTTCCGTCCCCTTTCCTCTACTTTCACTCTTTCTACCTCTTCTTCTGCCTCTTCCCTCCTTTTCTCCTTCCTTCGTTATTCCATTCCTCTCCTCCTTCCCTCCTCTCCTCCTTATTCATTTCTTTTACCATCCCTCTCCTCCCTCTTGTACTCCCCTTTCCTTCCTCTTACCATCCCTCTTCCTCTCCCCATTCCTTCCTCATACCATCCTTCTCATTCCTCCTCTTCCTTCCTCATTCCATCCCTCTCATCCCTCCCTTCTCTACTCCCCCTTCCTTCCTCATACCATCATTTTCCATCTCCTCTTCCTTCCACATACCATCCCTATCCTCTCCTCTTCCTTCCTCATACCATCCCTCTTCCTCTCCTCTTTCTTACACATACCATCCCTCTCCCTCTCCTTCCTATCCTTCCTCATACCATCCCTCTCCCTCTCCACTTCCTTCCTCATACCATCCCTCTTCCTCTCCACTTCCTTCCACATACCATCCCTCTTCCTCTCCACTTCCTTCCACATACCATCCCTCTCCCTCTCCTCTTCGCCCCCTTCCTTCCACATACCATCCCTCTCCCTCTTCCTCCCACATACCATCCCTCTCCCCCTCCTTTTCCTTCCTTCCTTCCACATACCATCCCTCTCCCTCTCCCTCTCCTCTTCCCTACATATACCATCCCTCTCCCTCTTCTCTTCCTTCCACATACCATCCCTCTCCTTCTCTTCTTCCCCTTCCTTCCTCTTACCATTCTCCTTGCCATGTGTTACACTCTAAGCACCTGCCTGGCCCCCACCCCCGACCCTTCCTCCTCTTCAGTCCCCAGCCAGCCAGCCAGCCAGTCCTGTGTACCGGGATTACCCCAGGCTGCACCTCACTGATATACCAGCTTGGGTCTAGGCTGCCATGCTGTTAGGGGGTTTCCGACCACTCAATATATGCCGGATTCGGACTGGTGGTATCCATATTCCCAGCCTATATACAGTATACTTCCTTTTAAGGGGACTGACTGTATGCTCTTGATACGTACATTAGAGTACATTGATTCCTTCTCAAGTATACCAGGAAACAAGACTAGATGAACATAAATAATGATGGCCTGTTTGTTGCTTGGAATAGTTTGGGGGAATCAGTTGCTCCAGATTTACCAACACAGATATGGATACAGATACAGATACAGATACAGTAAAAGTCTGTCAAACCGAACCAGGACCTCACTATGAATTCCAAGCTCTCACTCACTAGCTGTGCATAATATAAACAAGAGATGTAGGACAAAGCACTAAAAAAAAAAAAAAAAAAAAATGTTGAATATTTTTCTTGCCAACAGTTAGTTTGACCAGCGCAGTTGCCGAAGAATGAGCATTATTGCCACACATGCAATATATAAAACAGAAAAGTCTTACATGAAGGACTAAGATTAAAATGGTGAAAATATAAAAGTGCCAACGGTGGACTTGTGAACCTGATAACGAGTTTTTTTTACTTAGATTATTTTTATATTCATTTGGATGCAGAGTTATTTTTTAATTAGGTTATTATTTTCATATCATTATCATATATAAGAAAAAAAAAATTACAACGACTAGAAATAGGCCTGCCACACACCCGATTCCATTTTCTTTCCTTGACGGTCGTGACTGGGAAATGACCATAAGCCTGTGTGTTCTATAAATCAAGAGGCTGACGTTGACTGACACGAGGGTTCCATAATATAGACTCTACACAAAGTTACCATCAGGTGTCATAACTTTTCTTCCATATGGCCCCACGACCCAACCTCCCCCCTACAAAAAATTTCCCGTGGTGTTTACGATGACTCCATAGACACACTACACCACAGCCATCGTACCGGTACCAAGCCATCGTTAATACCACAATTGTTCTTGCCTTTACGACCCTTTATTATATCCGAGTGAATGAGGGACACGAGCGTATAGAAATCTGAAGGCAGTATTTTATTTTAGTCATTTGTTATATTATGGTACTTTAGAATCCTACTACATTTCAAATTATAATGAGAAAAAATACGATTTAGTGTCTCCCTTTCATATACCCTGTTGGTACGTGTGTTGTAGTGATAAGATTACTGTTGTTGTTGTTGTCGTCCAGCCAATGTGATTATAGTCAGTTCCGTACTCAGCTGTCATATGTGTTCTCAGTATAACTACACTAATAACAGAGTAAAATATAGAGCACTCGAAACACGCTCCAAATGTGAGTCTTAATTTAATGGTGTAATGTGAAGAGAGGTGAGTTCAACCCAACCAGTGTAACTAACTATAACCAACCCCAGTGATACAGAGAAGGTCAGCAGGTGGAGAGAAGCAACACATTACAGTACAGTAGCTGCTTCCATTAACCCCGTCTACTCATCTTACTACTAATACCGTGGTTTTGAGATGTGAGATGGAGCAAGTCATAGTGAATACTGTTAGTTTACTCCTCTCTCTCTCTCTCTCTCTCTCTCTCTCTCTCTCTCTCTCTCTCTCTCTCTCTCTCTCTCTCTCTCTCCTTTCCATGTATTTATTCTCTACTCACCCATTCCTAACTCAAATTCCTCTTCTTCTTTTCTTCACCTATTCCTTCCAGTTTCATGTTCCCTTTCTCTTTCCATTTCTCCCTTCCCCACTCACTCTCCCCTCCTTCCCTCCCTCCTTTCCTTACTTACCTCATCCTTCTTCACCTCTCTTTTCTATTCTTCCTTCCTTCATTCTTCTCTACTTCGTCATATTCTTCCCTCCCTCTATTTTTTCTTCTCCTACATTACCTTTTCTCGTCTCCCATCTTTCTTCCCTCAGCGCTCCCCCCCCCTTGCCGTCCCTACTCTCATCATCATTCTTCTTTTCTCCGTCCTCTCCTCCCTCTCTTTTCTCTCATCACTTCTCCCTTTATTTTCCCTTCCTTTCCCATGTCATCTCTTCTCCCTCTATTCCCCGTGTCTCAACTGTCTGTTACTCTCCTCCCTATTCTTTTTTCTTTCGTTTCTCCTCCTACTCTCTCTCTCTTCTTTCATCATTTGCCCTCTCTCTTTACTCCCTTCTCTCATCAATCCTCCCTCAAGCCTTCCCTTCCCTCATTACTTCATCTCCATTATTTTCTCCCTTCCCTCATTTCTCTTCCTTCTTCTACATTACCATCTCTCGTCTCTCTTCTCTCCTTCTACATTACATTTTCTCGTCTCTCTTCTCTCCTTCTACAATGCCTTCTCTCGTCTTTCTCCCCTCTAATTTCCTCCCTTTCTCTTATATCTCCTCCTTCTCTGTTCACCCTTCCCTGCTCACCTCTCTTCCTTTTGTTCTTCTCTACTCAGGTGGCGAAACCCCTGCGGCGATACATTCAGGGGCAGGGTGGAGCGGCGCGCCCTTACCCCTCCTGCTACTGCTGTTGCTGTTACTGCTGGCTCTCCTCCCCTTCTCAACACATCATCTTCCCTCCACCACATTCACCCTCGCCGCTAAGGTCAGTCCTACAAGAGGTACAAAGCATATTATTGGTGTATCTTTATAATTATGATCATTATACTAATTTATGAACATTTCAAATCATCCCTTGTGAAGTTTCTTGCTGTTATGTAAATCAATGTGTTTTTTTTTGTGAGGTTGCTTTCATTACTTCCCTGTTTTTCCTCAAAAATAGTTTGCGCAAAATTATGACTTTTTTTTTGTTCAATGATATAATTATAACTCAAATATAAAAATATTTGCTAGTTCCAATAAGAGTGAATAAGTCACTGTTCATTCATGGATTTCAGGGAAAGCGAAGATGTTGCAGGAAAGTGATTGGGGATGACGGAGGGAGCGAGGGAGTGGGCCTAACCACCACCACCGTCATCACACCATTTATAGCTACATCTACCCCAGGTGAAGGGGACTGCAATGGAGCTCAGTTTTACAACAATGCCATGTCTCACAGCAGACTAGAAGGTGAGTTTGATTTTAAAAAAAGAAAAAAAAAAAGTCACCAACACAAGTGCCCTTCTATCGGCGTATGGGGAGGGGTGTGTGTGAATTCGAACCTTAGGCCTATTCACTAAGTTTTAAAATTTTGGTTAATATTTTGACTGAATCAAGCAACTTTTAATGCATTTCATTACCATCTTGTTAAAGGAAGACAATCATATTCTAATGGTACAGTCCATATACTCGTCCATAGTGTGATGTAGGCCTACTAGTATTAGATAATTATACAGTATGTATAAATAGATACAGTTGCAAAATGTAGGTAACTAAAAGACATTTTTGCTTTAAAATGATGAGCAATATAATTTTGCATTAACTTCCAAATTATTACAAGTTAATTGTAGTTAACATTTTGATCATTTACTTATGGTGACTTGCACATTCGTAAGTACCAGTTTCTAGTGCATAACATATTTCTACATCAAATATATAGTAGATTAACATACTGTATAATAACCTCTGCAGTGTTTCCCTCACATACAAACCTTGATTTGATCAGAAGGGTGGGCGGCAGTGTACACGGCATGAGGGCTGCTGTCATCACAACTGGGCCAGCCACCAAGTATCATAGATGCCACTACCTGCCCAAGAAGCATCACACATGGAGAAATTGTACTTTTTGAGACTAGATGCCATATTCTCAGATCAACTTTGTGTGGGATGATTTGACTTGAAAGTGTCAATTCATTAGCTGGTATGTAAGTTGTTGGCTATTACTGTTTGTCCTGACTAATCATACCATTGCACATAATAGTACCGGTACATACTGTAATATTACAATTCCCCTATCTTTATATCAAAACAGCACATCAACATGTATTTCCCCTCTTCATGCAGTATATTCTTTAATACTGGGCTCTTTCTATACCTACAGATCTCCAAATGAAATCTAGTCCAATCACCCCACACTTAAATACAGAATAAGAACAGTGTCCTATAAATCAAGACTAATACTAAGGGTATTAAGGTCTTGCACTCTGAAATAATTATAGGCTGCTACTGTGTAGTATTGCCATAAACAGTAAATACAGTACAGTACTGTATATTCATAATTATGAGGCCTACCCAAAGTCATGATAGAACAATGTACAGTATGATGCACAAGGTATGATAAAGGTAATGTGTATTATCATTCCCCCCGAGGATTTTTTATATTAACCTCTATGTTTTAGTGTGATAGTGCACACTAATGTATTCCAGTACATATGTGTATTTATAATCTTGGTTAGTAATAAATGTTGTTCACTTCTTTACCTATTTTTCTTTCATTTGTCCTTCATTATCATGGCAACAATGGAATACTTCCTCTATGAATATCCATTTTGGGATAGGAAGAAAAAACTCACCATATTGAACAATGTGCAGCATAACCATTATTATGTGTTGGAGAGACAAAGTTCAACCACTCTTGATGATGTGCATTATATTAAGATCCTCAGTAAAGATAGCAGATGCCACATCATCAGTTGACCGAGTATCTGGCATTGTCAGTATCTGTGTAGGAGGACAAAGATATGGGTCTACACAGTGTTGGTTTTTCCTATACTATTTTATGGCTGTGTGACCTGGATCCTGGATGCTCAATGGTACCATGAGGGTTCATTATAATTCTTTTGGATTTGTGTCTGCAGAGACTTATGGGATATACCTGAAGGGACAGAGTGTCCAACCACATATTTCTCATAAAAGGTCACCAGGCCTCCTGTTGATTATGTGTCTTTTGTAGTACAGTATATCTGAAAGGACTGACCCTTAAAGGAAGAAGCCAAGGGGTAGGCCACACAACTCATGGCTGAAGCATGACAATAATTTACACTGGAAGGTTCGGAGGGAACCCAAGGTGGGCGCCGAAAGATAGGAGCAGCAATGATAGTGATGATTATTACAATATTAAGATATTTAGAGGCATAAAAAATGCACAACTTTTGCTCCTGACTGTACAACGTACATTTCCACTCCCTACAAAAAAAACTACATTCCAGTCTTATCCATGACACTTCCCTTTCTCCCTCCAAGAATGAGTAAACCTTACTGATGACTCGCTGGAAATTTATATGTCCTCTGGAGAAAATATTAAACAAAATAATGGTCAATAATACAGTCCTAAGTTCAAAAATGTGGTTCATGAATGTAACAAATTCAGCAGAACTTACTCTGAACTATTATTTGGCAATTACAAGAAAAATCTGTAAACATAAAGAAATTATATCACAAACATATTTGAAGTAATGTAGCATACACAGTTCCTGTCTTGACTGAGTATGCCTCTTTATATCTTCATATTTACTGAATACAAAATTGACAGTCATTACCAGTAGGTACAATGGTCCATCAGTACCAGTACAAGATCAAATAAAAAATAAAACCTGTTGATCAGAAACAATCTGGTGTCCTGAGAACAAGAATCCCTCATAGAATATTCATAGTCAAATAAGGAAGATTACAGACCAGTACTGTAGCATGTGTTTTCTAAGCTGACAGAACTTGGCATAAAAGCTCCATCCCCTTCATAATACAAAGGCAAGCAACTGCACTTTATGTAATTTATTTATTTTTGGAGAAGTCAGGGAAATACAGTAGCTCACGAGTCAGGACACATGGTCAAGGACGGTCAGGTAAGAACACAAGTTCAAGCATTGATAAAATTACATTGGCTGTCAGGGTACACACAAATTTAACATTATAATATCTACAGTAGTGCCCATACCAACCCCCAACTCAGCAGCAAGGATTGAAATACAAGCCAGGATGAGCTTGCATCATCCTATTGCATAATATTACTCTGTTGCTTATGAGTGCATATTTCCAGTTTCAATTTTTAAACAGTTAATAGAGACAGAAGTGAAAGAATTATAGCAAACATAAATCAAATAATGACTAAATAATGTCTGTCACTTTTTACTCAGCAACCTACCTGTTTTGCCTCTTACAGCTACTGTACAGTCATCAACAATGAGATGGCCATCGTCATGGTGCTACCTGCAGGGTTCCAAACTCTGTGGACACATATTGTACAATACAGTATACCTTGCCTACATCACATTATGTATACAATCACAATGATCATCATATCCAGAATATTACACTTTTTTTTTCAAAGTACACAGTACCATACTTAATCCATAAATTGATAAAACAGGTGCTGTTACAAGCAATATCAAATAAAAGGTGCTACAAACATGTGCCATAAATAAAACAAGGAAAGGAGTATTTTCATATAGAGCCTACTGTAGCAGAGTAAGGTGAAACTGTATTTACTGGTTCATATTTCCTCTCACTACCAGCCAATCACCGATGAAGATTAATGTGACACAATTGCTAGATATTGCTTTATGTATACTATTTTGTATCCTATATCATAAGTGTTCCATATGATGAGCTGCTAACAAGTAAACAGTACCATACTGCACTGCATGAACATTTTTAATCTAAGTGGGTTAAGACATCTACAATATATTCATTTGATACAAACTTCTCTTCAGTCACTCCCATAGCAGTTGCTAAACGAGCAGCAAGGACATGTTTACATATAACACTCTCTCGCTTCTTCAGCACCGAAAATTTAAATGCAGGACACTGGCAGAAAACTGAGTGAGGAAAACAGACATAAGGTGTTCCAGAGCTGCCGATGACTTGATACACCCATCGCCCACTAGTGCTCACAACTTTGGTCACCTGCAACATAAACATACTATAATGTCAAATAGTGTGCATCTTTCACTTTATTCACAAGATATCAAAGTATAATATTAATATAAGATATTATATATATACATATACAAAATAACAGAATTCAGTGTTTGCATTTTACATAGGGAAGCTGACTTGATATGATAAAATATTTCCAGGAAAGTTTCAAACAGTATTTCCAATACCAGTAGTTACAGTACAAGATGTGAACTACAAATGTAGAATGATGACATGTACACACCTTATTTCCATCAATAAGGTCAAGAGCATTGGTGAGGGAGTGGGAATGAACAAGGTTGAGTGAGCGTAGGACCTCAGGACTTATGGTCCCTGAGGATTTCTGTTGCTCCTCCACCACCTGCAGCAGCCCAGCCACTACAGCTGAAACGTCTGGCACCCGACTCATTCTCTCAGTACATAACTTTTCATAAGCAGGCACAGTCCATGAGTCTCACACGTTACAGGTACACTTCTGTAACAGAAAGAAAAATCAATTTACCTGTAGTAGGATCAAATTTACTCAGACTGATACACACAGAACATTGCACAGTTAGTCAGCTGTTATTTAAGGGTTAATGAAAATGCTTGTTGAAATTAGCTATGACTACTAGGGTAATGTACAGTTGGCGGCAAAAGTCCTGTCGCCCCACTTGTTTCACCAAGGCACGCGATGTTCATAGACTCGAGATTATTAGGTGTATAAAACGTGCGTATATCTCTTGAGTCCATGAACACTGCGTGTCTCGGTGAAGCATGTGAGGCGATAAGACTTCTGCCGCCGACTGTACAGTATAGATCTATACAGTTGTTGTTGTTGAAGTTCCTCAAGCTGTCTGGCCGAGCAGCCCCGAGCTCCTGAGGAAGGCCATTGCCTGAACCGGGCTTTCCCACAGTGCCCTTAGAGAGTGTATGTTGTGTTGTTGGCAAGTGTGGTTGTGCATTGCAGTCTTCCATAATGTGTTTAATAAAATGGGGTG
Organism: Petrolisthes cinctipes; assembly: GCA_033782935.1. Lineage (NCBI taxonomy): Eukaryota > Metazoa > Arthropoda > Malacostraca > Decapoda > Porcellanidae > Petrolisthes > Petrolisthes cinctipes. Next base: position 13,378 of record JAWQEG010002445.1, read on the forward strand.
CTGATCTATACAGTTTAATACAGTACATTCTGCTTGTTCATCATATACACTCCCTCAAGTTTCAAGCCCTCCTCTATTTTTGTGGGATTAACAATGTTATAATTAAAATATATTAATAAATATATTTAAAATATTTTATATGCTGAAATATATGTGCAACAGCACATTTTTATCAAGTTTGATTTTCACCCTCAAAATGCTGGATTGAGGGGTAAAACAAGTAAATAATACATTAAATTGTTAATATATTTTTGTGCTAGAGTTAGCCTGAATTTACCTGACCAAACCTTACCTAATCTGGACCAGGGTAGACTACCGAGACCTAACCAAGGTAATTTACCGGGACCTAACTGAGGCAAATTACCGAGACCAAACTTAATGCACTGTTGCCCTTTCATTTCAATAGGTAAAATCAGGAAATAGTGGAATATCCACTAAACGATAGATGAATATTTATTTTTTCATTACTGCAGCCAATCCTAAATTTTACCATGAAATACTTAGGATACCAAAATGGAGGTTTAAATCATTCACATTACCTGGAAAATACACAATAAAAATAAAGTTGGTAAGCTGGGAGGATGTTGTGAATATTTCATACGAGGTTTACGGTAAATATTGAATGAATTACCGTTATTGCGTACGGTTTTTCTACCTTCATTACCCACTATTTTAGACCATTCTAAGACTATTTTCTTCTATGGCATTTTCTCCGCAAATGCCCCATTTCCAAGATATTCATATTCAAATGGGGCATTTTGAAATTAGCCTGACCTTACCTGACCTGACCTAACCTAGCCTAGACCGCATCAGACTACCGGGACCTAACCTGGGCAAACTACCGGAACCTAACCTGGGCAAACTACCGGGAAATAATCGTGATAAAGTACAATAAATGACTGGGGTAAAATACTGGGACTCAACCGGATCTGGCAACACTGCTGCAAAACGGTAATTCTTTCAATAAATACAAGGTTTACTTGCCACCTAAAATTAATTCAATATTGCGTTAAACCAGATCAACTACGGTACCAAGCAAAATCACCAAGCACATTATAAACCCTTATCAAGCCAGTATCTATACAGTAGTTCTTACCACTGAAGTCACTTGTATACTCCAAAGACTACAATACAATTCAACATAAGTTACTAACTACACTTAACTGACACCAAAGTTCTACTCTATTTTGTATGTAAGTGTAAAATTAATGCTTCCAAACAACTAGTTAACGTACTTGTTACACGCATGTAATATCGTTCGTTGTGTGATTAATACGGTATACAGAATTACAGATTACAGAAAATATCTTTAATTGAGGCGCTGTTTTCTGTATTTACGTCGCTTAGCCTACGTTTCCGTTCCATTCTGTCATTGATTCGGTTTTATATTTATTTTATATATCTATTTTATTTTATATTATTTTTTTTACGTCGCTTCGCCTACGTTTCCGTTCCATTCTGTCAGACTAAACGGTATTTATTGAAAGAATTCCCGACTAAACTGCCAGAATACTATGTTAGGGATAATTTACAATATCAAATTACAAGCAAATTCATAAAAGTCCACCGTGAAAAAATCATTTCACACACTATCTCCGATCACTTAATGTTTTTATAATTATTTAGTGCATACTCATATAAAATAGTTTGATCCGCGGCCGGATCGTAGAGATACTGAAAGGGGGAGAATTAAACTACAGATTGGCTAAATAATATAGGGTAAAGGGTATGTAATGGACAAGAAACTAATGTATAAGGCGAAGGAAGGATAACGTAGGAAAAACACTTTTTGTTAAATTAATAAGGAGATCTGTAAGGTAAGACACTCAACATCGAGGGCCAACGATCGAGCGACGAGCGGCTTGAAACTGGAGGCAGCCGATTATACACGATTAAGTGAAGATTATAAAACGAAATTAGATGCTAAACCTTAACCTGAACTAGGCAGCATTGACATGGCGGGAGATCAAGAAAATAACTCCTTATGCTGATTGATGACACTTATTCATATGTGCCAATGTAGGGCGGTAATGATCACGCTCAAATTATAACAAAAAAGCAATGGAAAAAGCAATTCATTTCGACAGTGAATATAGGAGTGCACAACAGTTATAATGTAATTTCAAGAGTTTCAAGATTGTCTAAAAGCAGAACTGCATGTATGCTTAATTTCATATTATTAGTCTTTGGATAACTTAAAGACACCGATCGATGCTGGAATTCTTTTCTATGCTAGGGTGAATGAAGTTACAAAATTACAGCATTGCAAATAGGCCTATTATACACATTACTGACAAAAATATAAACAACTTCTACAACGATCTCCTGATAATTCTCTTTATTTATTAGAGTTACCCCTATCACAATTGAATCAGGACTGACTGAGACATATAGCTATTTTTACATAGAAAATGACAAATTCATAAGGGGTACTCCTCCAGAGTCAGCTTGCTGTCCCGCTTCTCTATCAATAAGAGTAACTTCCTCTTACAATAAACATACTGCAAGACTAGGTTAAGCCAGAAATTCTTTCACTCATACCATGCGATGACCGAGAACGAGTTGGTTGCCTTCCCATTAATGGCTTTGCTAAGGTAGCTATCTCAGGCCCCTTTAACCAAATGGGATAAAACCATCTAAATACAGACACCTTACCTTACCTGCATGTCTGAATATATTCCCATAATGATGAAAAACCATGAATTTCTTACCATGATGGCTTCAGGGGAATTGAAAAAATATGTGCAGGGAGAAGGGTACTTGTGGTATATAAATGAAGCCTCTATGTTGTGGGATCCATACTTCTTCCCCAAGAATTAATGTTATTGCTGATACAGTAATCCTGACTGATATCTGCATATTGCACAAACCACTTGAGCCTAGGAATTAATTGGGATTTTTGAGTTTCAAGCTAAATACAATACTGTAATCATAAAGCTACCAGGAATTTTGTACATACTGTAGTAAGATATTGTAAATGGATTCAGCACTTAATAAATAAGATAGTTATTGTCACAAGTTAAACCATTTATTCCACCAGTATATATAATTCTAATGCCAAAATACATTCTAAATACTGGTTATCTATTTAATAGTACAGTATTAATTTGAATACTTATCTCACCTACAGTATATGAGGTCAAATGTCACCATTTAAGTGATGTGCTGTGTATACCCTTGACAATTACAAAATATATTTATTATACTAAAATCCCACAAGCAACAATAAGCCCTATCATTAACTGTTAACAATAATGAAGAATAAAAATAATTTTAGTAAAAATTTAAAATAAATTAAAATTAAATTGAGTCCCACACATTCTATCACTCTTTTCAGCATCAATTATACAATGATAAATACCTATGGCCCCTTACTACACTACATTTTTCTTTGGATACTGAAGACTAGAAAATACTAAAAGACTGTTTGAAGCACAAAACTTCCAGCCTACTAAGTACTAAGTCATGCAATAAAAACCATACACCATATGAACACACACATACTTACTTTAAAAAGCAATCTTTAGTTTTAAGTGAGTCTATACCTTTACAATAAAACACAGTACTGTAGTTAGTACTAAAAGGTATGTCAATGTAGGATACTCTTCTAAACTCTTCAATTAAATTCATAAATTTCTCATCTCTTGAAAAACGAAGTAATTGATTTTTGACCTGGTGGAAGAGGTTTCAGTTTACCTTTTCCTTTCATCCCAGTTTTCTTTTCTGATTGTTTCTGTTTTTTTATGACAGGGTTACTGGAAACATTTGTGATATCTGTTAGGAGTGACCTCTTGCTGCTTTTCTTTTTGGGTTTTGCCTCCATACTGTCTGGCTTAGCTGTGTTTTCTGGCAAAGTGTCCTTTTCTGGTGATAGTGATGAGCTTTCCACAACCACATCTCCATCCTGTTCAGCAACAAAGAAAAAAGTGCATTAATTATTCCAGTAAGACACTCGGTTTTTCATCCAGGTTTGAACTGTCACCTATTTGGATAATCCACATTAATAGCAGATACCCGAAGGTGGCAAAACAACACAGGCAGGAACAAAGCAATGTGAACAAGGTTCAACGACTAACTGAACAATAAAAATTCAATTTCAATCACTTAATACAGAGTTGAATAGTAAACAGGAGAAGAATCACAAGAGTGAAAGGCATATACAGTAATGGTTGAACTATATTTATACAGTACCACTCTTTACTAACTGTTGATATTCTATTAACAAAATATAATTTAAGTACACACTATGTCATACCAAAAAAAATGTTTTTTCTGATTACAGTGACAATTTTAGATTTTATCCATAAGGTGGTACAGTAGACAAAGTAGAGAATCTAGAGATGAGTTTCAGAGGTGCACTGTGGGCAGTACTTTCTAAGAGGAGTACTGTAAAACCAAATTAGAAATATAGTTAAGAAATGGGTAGTAAAATTCAAAGTACAGTACCTTACTGACATGTTTTTGAGTTACTGAGTTGACAATTTCCCTCCAGCTTTGTGTATTTGTTTTTCCAGTCCTTCCCTCTACTTTGAGTGAGGGACCAGATACGGGGGAGGCCTGGGACACATCAATCATACCACTAATAGGGGAGAGATCACTGGGAGCCCAAGAACATGCAGACTGGTATCTGTGGATAAACACATCACAACCTCTCACATCTTCACATTTTAAATACTGTAGATGACTTCACTTTCAAACACTCAACTTCGAGCTTTAAGGATATATTCAGGCATTTTCGTGTATTTACTCAATTGTGACATTGTTATACCATTTAGTGAGTGAAAATTCCAGTTATTTCTTCTAGTTTATAGTTTGTAATAATCAGTATGTGGGTACTATTTTTCTTGCCAATTCCATGGATAATGCCATAACTATATTTAAAATAGCATATGCCAGTGTATAGAACAATTTCAAAACTGTGACCCTCCTAAATGCAAAATCTAGCCATTCAGTGGACTACTGTCCTGTATAAAAAGCTAACTGAATAATCTCAAACCATAGATGTTGTTTTGATCATTATATTCAAATAATAATTCAGTATATAGTATGTTCGATATCTACATATGTTAACCTTAGATACATGGGGTTTGCCAGGTGCAAGTCAAAATATAATATCTAAGCCATATACTGTATAGCTCATAAGGGATGAGGGATTGTGGGGTATACAGTACATTAAAATTTATGGAGACTAGAATTACTTCCTTCAATTAAGACAAATAAGTTGATGTTAGGTATTGAAACTTACAGAAGTTATCAGTAATTACTTAAGGATTAATAACTGATCGGTTGATGGCTGTACAATCAGAAAGAGGACTGACACCCTATGAGGTGCAGTCTGCAAAAATAGTTTTGGAACCACCCCTACGTTAATTTTAACATGGGTAAGCGGTGTAGGGTTGGTACTCCACCAACTGGGCAGTTGGTGCCTCGTGTCATCCGAGACGGGTAGGGTATCGTCTTTGCCGGCATATAATATGCGGGCCGCGGCAGTGACAACTTTTTCATATCAAAAGTTTAGCTGATTTTAAATCAAATTTTGAGTGTTCAAAAACTCTTACTATTTAACTATTCATTATTAAACATAAGGAAATGCGTATGAGTATTTTAGAACAAAAATAACCGTGAAATAGCCAGAAAAAATTGCACTGGGTGAAATCAACGTCCTCTCTAGTTGAATGCCTATGATACACTGAGGGACAGGGAGGGTGGCGGAGGTATGACACTCGCCAGTCAGGCGTACCAACATTACATCACACTGTCAAAGGGGTGGTTCCAAAACTTTTTTTGCAGAGTGTACCTTATCCACATGATCATTCCAGTACTGTATTCCGGTCTGACCTTTTTGGAAGAGCTGTGGCTTTTTCTCCAATGCTAGACTTCCTCAAGGCTCGTGACTTTAAATCTTCTTTCTTGCTATCCTCATCCTTTTGATTCTCTACATCAGGAGATCTGGAACAATAAACTAATACATTTTCTACACCGATTTTGCTCTTTTATGACACAGAGATGGAAAGTTTAGGTGCCAAAATAATGAGTAAACATTTTCCCTACTGAATTTTCAAAAATACTCCAAGTGCTAATCAAAATACTAAAGAAATCTTAGTTTATTATCTACCTACAGCAATAACTTGATCAGACTAAAAACATATCAAAGAACTGAACTTTAAATAAAACACTTTTGAAATCATATATTGGTTTTGAAGGGGGTGGCATGCACAGAAAGACTTGAGAGGGCTTTCTCTTCAGTACTGACATGTACTGTATATAGTTGTACAGTACAAACAAATTAAATGGTCCTTATCAATTTTGTACAAGGTTAAAACTAAAATATATTTTCATCATATGAAACCATCAAATCTAGTCTTGAATAATGCCGTTCATGAATGACACCACAAAAACATTAAGCTTTGAATCCCCTTGAGACTGCACAATTTTTGTCACTAACTATATCAGACTAAAATCCTGGCAAGGTACACTGTATATCATCAGATTATGCCAAAAGCCATGAAGGCCAAAGTTTTTGGCAGTCCTGACATTTGGCCATCAAGGCTATGTGAGTACTATATCAACTTTCATAAAATGTAGACAACTATCATATTTTTACTTTGCAGTCATCAGAAGATTTAGTTATGAACAAAGATACAATTTCCTCCTTATTACATGTGCAAGCAATATTGCACATTACAGTACTGTACTAGTTATTGAACAATCCTCTTACCGGAAAAGAGAGAGAACAGTGGGAATCTTGATTGGTGTTGTGTGAAGCTTCTTGGATGTGTACTGAGTGAGGAAGTTTTCTCCCAGTACACTGACTATCCCTTCGTCCCACACATGGCCACTGTTTTCATCACACAGTTCCATCAGGTGCTTGAAAAAAATGCTAGTTAGCAGTACCTATAATCAACATTTCAGCAGTCAACGATTCCATGAATGTTAAAATATCTACTGCTGATTACATATATTTATTCAAATCTATGTTGCATAATGACCAGATGCCACAACACCCTCTGATGAACAGGTCATCACGAGTTTTCAAAAAGAATTTTTCTTGATGATAATTCATAGGATCTGGCTCAGACAGCTGGTTCACATCATGTGCATGAACATGAAAGCAAATTATGCCTTTGGATAATTTTATAAGACCATTACGTCACTGCAGTGGGTGGTTCTGTGCCCACTCTTATCTATCATAACTTTCAAAGCATTAACATAGGAATTTATATAGAAGTGCCCTAGACCAACTGTAGACACACATTAGGCCTATGTGAAAGATCTGAACACCTGACAAGCCTTGGAAAGTTGCTGTATTTGAATAATTCATACATACTATACACTACTGTATGAAACTAAACTAATGCCACAATTTCCACAAAGTATTCAAACAAATTAACAATGATGAAAGTTACTTAGTACTCTACCCATTACCAAATATGGTAGTGGAAAATATAAGATACTGTATAATACACACTGTCTTACTTTTAAACAGGGCTGTAAAGTGGATGTCTGCACAGAACCCTGCTTAGTGACTCTGTCCCTGCTACCTGCTTCATCCATCAGGCAGCCTAGAGCACAGTTCAGGCGATTCCAAACCTTGTCAATGGTGGTTCGCTTAATGACACATCCTTTCATTCTTGAAAGGTTGTTCTTAATTGAAACCAAAACTTGAGCTGCACTTTTTCTGTTGAAAAAATAAATCATATCAGTTACTATAGTATAAGTGTACTTGTAAAGTACCACAATGACTGGCCTGCTTGACCTTCATAAATATAATTATTTTTAGTAATGAAAATCAACACATCTTATATGTTAATGTGAGAGATAAAATGGATACAACAATATAAAAAAATTTAAGAGGTAATACTGGTATTACAAACTCTTGAAACACACAGGGTACTGATACTAATCCATTTTTAGAATAATTATATACCATTCTTTAGAATATCTAAATAGTCTACATATATAATAGGATAAAATTGTGGAAGTAGTACAGGTAGACAGTTCTCTCCTGGGAGCTACAGTATTACCACCAAGGTGTCGAGAGACTTGAGAAATTACCTGGGTTCATAGTTTTATCCAACCCTCGGATGCTGGTTACATCTATTGTTGTTTCTTTTCATTAGGGATATCAGACTAGCCCCAACTACACAACATATACATCCATGGAAACATTACCTACCGTATGCCAGCTTATTCACTACCCAAGAATACTTTCTTCTCAAGATAACACACAGTGCACTGAGGGCCTGGCGGTTTTCAAAAGGAATAGACCTAGGGTATTTTGTGTATGTCATAGGAGACAATAAATGCGAGCGCCCGAAAGGTCATCTAGCTGTAAAACGTTTTGCTTCAACTACCCAAATTGGTTAGTCAAAATTTTCCAACCATAGCCTCTGGTTAGGGGGTGAGGTGAGGAAGAGACTTATCAAACATCTAACAAAGTAAACAGGAACAATTACTGTAATACCTAAAATAATATTTATTTGATATAAAAGGCATGTCACACCCATCGCTATAGTTCCTGTGCCTCTCTTATTGCAAACCTGTCCTTCCCTCTCTCTTTCTGTCTATTCTCTCACAATTTTCTCTCTATTTCTCACGAATACCTATCACACAGCCAAATATCATAGTAAGTACTGAACTAACCTTGGGTCAGTCACTTCTTCCACAATATTCTGCAGTTTCATAATAGAATCCACAAACTCTCCCAGGGGTTTAACTTGTTGGAGAATTGGGTTACTTGAGTCAGCTTGGTAGCCCTTCCCTCCAAGTCTGTGGCGCAGGATGAAGGACAGAATAATCTGAAAGAAGTGTTTTTTATACTACAGTATTCCCCATTTCTTAAAGTTGACACACAGGAGCTCGGGGCTGCTCGGCCAGACAGCTTGAGGAACTTGAACAACAACTATATTAACTATAGATTACAATTGTTAAAAGTACCCTTGAGCTGCGCATAATTCGTCGATCTTAAACAATAGATAATTTTATCCCCATTTGTTAAAAATATTCACACTATTAGCAGCAACATTTTGTTACACTTAATGACCACAGTACTTATGTGTTGTATAAACAAATGATGGACAAGATTGCTGGGGACTGAACTCAGACCTTTCAAGACAGAATTCTTGCTAGGCACTACCATTCAGCTACCAAGCTGGTTATAACTCCAGCAACACTTTTCATACATACTGTATTCCTAGTGACCATGGAAGTTGAATAACAAGCATGCTGAACCCACTCTCAATATAGTGACTGAATGGCAAAGAGGACAGTGGACACCCAGAGACCATTTGAAACACATTTTATCAATATTTGCTCTTATTGCATTTAGCAAACTTGTCTCAAGGACTTTAATAAATACATATTATACAATTGCATTTCATATAATGTATTGTGCATTAACTAATTACCGTGCTAGACTATATCATACCTGATATATGGGCATATTCTTCTCATGAGCTTCACTTCGAATATCTGAGAAACCCTGCTGTGTGATATCCCGTCCAGGCATATTGTATGCAAGAGTGAAAGCTAGATCATCCCTTGTGTTGATTAAAAGCCGCAGGTGCGCCAGTACCAGCCTCTCAATATACATCTCTGTTTCACTTGCATGGAAGGCCTTGTTACAAGCTTTCCTGGGGATGGTATTCATGTACTCAAGAAGGCTGGAATCAATTTTTCTAACCTTCACTCTTTCCTCTGAGTCAAGCTTCACACTGTCATTCAGCAGATCATTATCAATATCACATGTTTTTATAATGTCTGAAGACAATTCTTGTTTTTCTTCAGAAGTATCATCACTCTCCAGAATAGTACTCAGGTTCATGTCACTCTCTTTTACTACCAGTGAAGAATTTGCATCATTTTCAGTAATGCCAGACAAGTTCAGGTCAGGTGAGCCAGAGGACCACTCTGCCATATTAAATTCGGACAACAGTTTATACGCATCTGAGTTCTTGAAGATTAGCTTCAAGAATTCCTTCTCCATTGTTGGTAATTCATCAATTCCTTCAATAATATATACCTGTAGAGTAAAAAGAGAGCTCTATTACAGTACAGGACTATATTATTGGCCACAAGAATTCATACACACGCTGTAGTTTTTGAGGGTTTATAATACATAGAAAATGTAAGACTATATAACTGCAACACAACATTATTATTAGGTTTGTTGTTTTGCAATCACTGAGTCACCTAATAGACCATTCATTGCAGTATTTCCAGAATAATGACCTCTCTTTCCAGACATTCTTGTGGCCAACCATACAATGATTCTAAATAACTGAAGGTTCATTAAGAAAAAATATAAACAGAACAACTAAAAAATATATGTTGAAACCATTTACTGTAAAATGTGGTTCTGTAAACAAAATATTCAGGATTCTCATGACTGTCAATGTAGATCACTACCTGTATAAGTACATGTATCAATATATATCAACCCTGCAAAATAGGAAGCCACCAAATGTTTAGAAAGTACTGTACAGTACAAGCACTTTATTTTGAGACAATTATGCTCTGTATTATGGCCATAAAAACGTTTTGCTGAGCAGTAATCACTAGTGTAGTGTATGATCAACTTTCAACAAATCACATTATTTAGACAGAGGAAAAGCATATTGCAAGTAAATTAAGTGAAAGCCCTTACCTGTGAGAATATGTAATTACGAAACTCTTGGTTGTCCTTCAAATTTTTCTTCAAGCACTTGTATACACAAAAATGATCCATGCATCCAGAGAAATTGAGAAATTCTTCATAGTCTCGAATGACCTCCTGCATTTCTTGGTAACATGGGTCCTGACTGAAAGTTATAAAGATTAAATAAGAACTCAGTATGATACAGTAGTGATATCAATAGCACACTATGGAGTAGCAGGGAAGCAGTCCACCCTGGAGGCAACCATTGAGGGTGTGTCAATAGGCTCATAATTAAATTATTTTAGCCAAGCATACACAGTATATCTATCTATGAATGTACAATAACTCAAAAAAGTACCGGCAAACAAATTGAAAAATGAGCAATGTGATCTGAAACACGCCCAAGACATGAGTGACCCACAACTTACCATTTCGAAACTATCTACCCTCTGAGTGCCGATACTTTTTTGAGGTATTGTACATAGATTGTTAATTTTAATAAAATAATTGATTATCTAGAGGTTAATAAAGTGCATAGTGTCATTTTAATTTTGAAAAAATGTACAACTTTTAATACACACAGAAGCACTGTTCTCTGCACATCCCACCCTAGCACATCATAAGCCAACATTTGAGTGGATTTCACAGTGGTATCTTGCCTTAGTGAGAGGTCTAGGGCTGCAGTGCAATGTAAAATGAGAATCTGTTATCATTCCCAATAAAGTTTCCAACCAATCAGTACAGTATTGTGACTAATCTCGTTCTTCAACTTATATCCTTTGTACAGTACATTATACAAGTATTATTGTGGACAAAAATATCCCCCCCCCCCCCGTGTGACTTGAAAGAGATAGAGGAAGTGAGATCAACAGTGTTACCAACTCAAATCAAGGCTCTCAGCAGGAGGGGGAGCTATATTTTTGTCCATGATACTACATCCAACTTCCTAATCCTCCTTCATTAGCACACCACTCTATATGCCTACCAGTATATTCAAAGCAGGTCAATGTAATACCAAATGTACTGCATTTTACATACCGGTACGTATAAAGGAGGTACTGGTATCAGTATATATTTAATTACTTTATTTTAATTTTAGTTGCCTAAAGGTCCTTCTTTACCCCCTGCAGTGGTTGTAGGGTACATGTGGCAACGCTGGACACGTTCGGATCACATCTGATACAGTACAGGATGATTCAGCAGGGAGATTGGTCTCATTCATAAGTGCAAATCGAATATTGTTATGCTGCCACATCTACGCCAGACACAAAACAGGGGGTAAAGAAGAACCTTTAGGCAACTGTACATGTACATTACATTCTCACCTTTTTAACTGGGAACAAACAACGGTGGTATTAAGTTCTTCACTATCTCCATCATTTGAGTTCAGAGTATGTCTGTACATTTCATTCCACGCATCCATAACATCACTGACTGCTGCCATGAACTCTCCGTGTTTCTGAGTAAATATAAAGAATCAATTAATACACTGTACTTGTATGTACTACACTGTCATCTATATAGGCCTATGTACGGTACTGTAATATTCCATGGGCCAAGTATATTCATGTTTCAAGTTGCTAAATGAATTCACAGTATTACATACAACAATACTCAGATCATTGAAACTACGATGCACTATATTCATTTGTTGTGCCCATAGGTTCACTTGCCCATAATTAGATCTAATTCATCCAATTGACTTGCCTATACTGTAGATTCAGGGCACCCACATCATAGTGTTAAATTATCTCGGTAGAAGGCCCTACTTAAATCCTTAGTACAGTAGACCCTATGGGCAAATTAATTTACTCAATGGTGAAATGACTTTAAATCCTATGCAATGGAATAGCTAGGCCTACCATACATTCTATAAAGAGGACAGTATACTAAAGCAAACCTTCTTGTTTATCCTTGCTAGACACAATTGTAGAGCCTGATACTGGTCATTCACAGACAACAATATAGTGCGTGGTGATGGTAAGAGGGCATGATTACGGCAGGCAGACATCAGATGACGCGTTAGACAGGAGATCTGACCCACATGTTCCCAACCAGCCTGCCCAAGGTACACCACTTTACTGGCATCATAATTTGTGTCTGAAACAAAACCAAATAAAGTTACTGTAATTCCAAACCAGCCTTATCCAAAGTACCGGTAGCTATCTTCAAAATTCCTTGCACATACTATTTGCTAATCTTTATATTCTTACAATAAATAATAAAGTAGCTACCGGTACCTTACCAGCATTAGGTATTGCATTGTACCTACAGCATCTCCAACTATTACTTTTCCCATACCCACATTCTGCCATAATACTCAGTACTGTACCATAAATTGGAATAGCTTAATAAGCATGCACAGTTTAAATAAATCATCATCCCATAAGGATCCTAATGTCCTATATGGGAAATAACCTTCTCACGCACCTTGACAAAATTTGTGTCAAAACAAAATCGTCTACAACTGGCTTTTGACGCGAAACTTTTAAAAATTCATCAAGAATAGAGTTTTCTTGTGAATCACATCAAAGTATGGTGTGCCAAGGACCCAAGCACTGCCAAAAAAATAAACTAATTGCTTGGTCTGTCATGTGTATGGTTGTGGAGTATATAAAAGGGTTTTCTTGGCAAGCCCCACTCTGGAAGGGGGAGTACATTTTGGCAATACAGTAGGCTCTCGATAGAATATGAATAAAATTAGTACCGTACTATTCTTTTAACGCAGGGTTAGTAAACTCCTTAGTCTGTATGGTAATGAATAACAGAAGCCTGGAAAAACATTTGATGGTCTTCAATGAGGGACTGAGTGTAAAATGTTGTTGTGGAAACAATTATTTATTCATTGTATAACGAGGGTGTACAATATCTGAGTGTACAGCAGTTAAAGGGTTAAATTATTGGTGTGTGAGGGGGTTACAATCAAATAAAAACTCTGGAGGGTTGTCTGTAATCAGGATGGATTACATTAGTGCTTCTTGGTATGCGAGAGGCAGTCCATTTCCATTTCCTCGACTTCTCTCCGTGCCTGATAGAAGGGTGATTAATATATTGTAGCCACCGGTAGCCTACATGTATGTCACACAAACTACGGTATGCATTTCTGTTTGTTTTAGTCATTTTTGGACAAATTATCGTAAGAAAATATCCCTCAACTGGACCTGGCCTGACCTAACTCAACCATACCTAACCTCATGACCTAATCTAATCCCAGAGGTTGCCCTAGTCCTAAGTAAGTCCTAAATAGGTTGGTTGTACTAAAGCATATTACTATAAAAATTATTTGATTAGAAATGCATGAAAAAATGAAAAACAATTTGAAAGAAACAGATGGGCCAATTCTTCAGAAATACTTGCTATCTGGCATAAAAACATTACTCAGATCTAATAAGGATACATAATTACCAAAAAAGTGTACCAAAAACAATTATTCTGGAAACTTTTTCTTAAGGACCCTGTGATCGTGTATGGAAATTGGAGGCTGCTGTTTCCTCCTGACTATGCCATGAAACAAACTCCTTTATAATATTATATAGTAGGTGTGTGTGTTTCGTGGCAAAATTTAAAGGACTCTTTTATCTCCAATTTTCTTACTGCATGACGGGGTCCCTTAACATTAAAAGAATTGTCGTCGTGAGCTTACCAACAGTGTGTGTGAGAAATTCATGTACTTTTGTGACCACAGCCTGTCTCTGTTGTTTACTATCCAGGCTGGAGGTGAAGAATATTGTGGTCTGGTTATTGACTGAAGCATCCATCCTTCACCTGTAAATTGAAATACTATGGAAACAACAGTACACTTCCTGAAACGGTAAGCTTTTGTCAGTACAAGGAGTACAGGCTGTACAGCTGACAGTCAGCTGTCACACGAATTTGAATGCAATGATTGTCGTTGTTTGATGCAGAGCTCACCTTTCCAACGGCACAACCCCTTGTTGCTCTATATATATTTTTTTTATTTGCAATCTTACCAAAGTTTGTATGTATGTATAGCTTTTCCTTAAATTTTGTATCTTATCCCCTTTCCTCTTTATGTTGTAACATTATATTGATTGAGGATGATGAACATTGCCTAACCAAGGCTTGAAAGACAATGCAAATAGGTGAAGACGAGGAAGAAAGTGATAGCGAGGTGGGACATCAAGCATAAAGGAATAGAAGGAAAGGAAGGACAGATAATGAAATGAAAAGGAGTACTTGGAACTAAAGGGGTGCCCAAACCCTTAAGGGGGCCATACACTGCTACACGCACAGGTCTGCCTGTCCGGCGGCCTGCATAAGCTGTCCCTTTCAGGCAGAACTGAGAGTGTGTGGGGAGAACATCTGCCTGAACAGGCGCCTGCACAAGCACCTCAACCGTCGCAGTGGAATCTGTCGCCGACAGATTTTTTTAGTCAGGCTCCGGTCAGGTTCAGGCTGTTTGAATTAGAGACCCTATATTATAGGGTCTCTACTTTGAACGTGTGTGGGTATCACAGGCCGTCAGTCGTCAGTCTAGTCACTAGCGAAACACATTACATTGTGTAGCCTATACCACCCAAAGCCCTTATACGCTACCACTATGAATACTCCCGAGGATGAGCACAGTTTCTTGATGAAATTTATTGAGATGTGAGGCCGACTGAACCATGGACTGAATCGTGTGTGTGCTGGTGAGGCCAGGGAGAGGCTAGCCACTTCAGCAGGTCACCGGACAGGCTGGCCTGTACGTGTATGGGCCCCTATAAAGTACTGTCCATATCACCGCAGGCAATATTCCTCCAACGAGAAGTTGTTGTAATAGTAGATTTCCATATCTTCACTGTCTGGTGTTTTTTGTTATAATTTTCAACTAAAATGTTTTTATTTCATTATTCACTAACCAACCAACCAACAATCAAACAAAAAAACACGAGGGATTGCATAACCTTTTACAAACTCGTGAAGGTAGGCTAAATAAGAGTGGTAACATAACTATTTTCAACTGAAGGTATGATAAATATACAAGTTATTTCGGTACCGAACCTTTAACTAATCCGAAACTTCAGGAAAGAAGGTTTGAGGCAACGATGGTGAGGGAAGGTGCATCGTGTCCCACTAAGGAGGACGAGACATGCCAATCCATTAATTATTCAAGTTAAGTTCCCAGCTACCGACCGCTGACCTCTCCCAGCCCCACTCCGCTACTCAGGTCACGGAAAATGACTGGAACAAGATACTAAACAGGTTAGTATAAATAAATAAATAAATAGGTAAACAGGAAGATGAGAAATTATAACATATACTGTACATAGAGTATTGATCGAGTTGTTAGATAGACTGACTGACTGAGTGAATTAGTGAATGAAAAGTATAATAAACTGATTGCCTGAATCCCATAACAGACAATTATAATATTTACTGAATAATTACAAGTGCCGCGGCGGAATGTAAATAAAGATCTCTCTCTCTCTCTCTCTCTCTCTCTCTCTCTCTCTCTCTCTCTCTGTGTTTGTGTGTGATGCCACGAGGGGAAATTATGGGTTATCGTTCATTCTTCAATCATCTGTTTAAAGTCTTTAGGCCTCCACACCCGTAGTAGGTTAATGGGACATACAACAGGGACATACAACATACAACAGGGGTAAAGGGGGGAGGGGGAGGGGCACATCATTCACACATCATTTTTGCAAAGACCAATATAACATCAATGATAATCCTCGTGCAAATCCTCTAAATAATTCAACAGTAATTCAGTGTTGAGGGTGAAAGGTCATCAATGGTGGTGTGGGGGTCGGGGAGGGTCCATGGTTGAGATACATGCAGATAGATAACCACCTTCTCTTGTTGGTGAATTAGAGGGTTAATGATTCTTCCAAAGTATGTCAGGAAACAGGACCACGTTAGTAAAAAATAATGGGGGTCTGTTGCTTGGTTGGAATTGTAAGGGGAGGACACCTCGTTTTAGTATTACAGAGAGTTACTGATTCCTCCAAACTGTCACACGAAGCCACAAGTCACCACAATGTTCAGGGGGTAATTCACTTTTGTTACATTGGAGTGTCTTGATTCCTCCAAAGTATGCCAGGAAACAGGACCAGATGAACAAAAATAATGGTGTTCTGTTGCTTGAAATAGTTAGGAGGATTCAGTTGCTCTAGATTTACCAACATTGTACTTCCCCCTTAAACAATTATGGGATCAGTTCCATGACATAGTTTGGAAGCTTCAGTAGTCCTCCAATTATTATTATGGGAAATCGGAAGGCTACTATTTCCTCCAAACTATACCAGGAAACAGAATCCCTCCATATGGAATTATACAGGGGATGTGTTTTATAGCTGAGATTGGAGGCCTACATCAACTCCAAATTGACCACAAACAGTTGCTTCCCTTAAGGGGGTGCGGGAGTAGGGGGACAGGCTGGGGGGGGGGGTAGAAAGCCTGTCCCCTATTCCCGCACCCCCCTAACCCCCCCAAGCCTATCCCCCTACTCCCGCACCCCCCAACCACCCCACCCACCCCAGCCTGTCCCCTACTCCCGCACCCCCTTAAATAGGTGCTCCGAGTTGGGTACATATTTATTTATAGGAGAACAGTAATTAATCAATGGACACAGAAATAGACATTATGACCCACTTTACCTGACTTGTTGATAATAATGACAATAACAAACTGCATGATGTCCACTGTCCAGAATTTAGACCAGAACTCATGTTATATGTATATTATAATAATTATTCACGTTGGCTTCTAATGGATTTCCTTGCATCTGGGAAAACCTTGTAGTACATAAGATGCTAACATTCTCTCGATTTCATGATGTTTAAAGGGGGTAGTATAGTGTTGGTAATTCTGGAGCAAATTATTCCTCCAAACTATTCCAGGCAACAGGACACCATGTTTCTGTTAATCTGGCACTGTTTCCTGGCATATTTAGGAGGAATCAATGCGCTCCAGTGTACCAAAAATGTAATACCCCTTTAATACGATGGCATACTATGTGTATTTGTATCCTTGCTAGCATAAACAGAATTTTAATAATATCAATGATCATTTTTAATTATTATTGCTATTAAATACGAATCAAAGAACGGAACATAATATTCAGTGTATGAACTATGACTTTAACTAAATACATGAAAGGGTGTTAATTAGAGAGCACTAGGCCCTTATACGGTAATATCCATACAAAAATAATATAGGCCTACATTTCGACTCATACAATGTAGATTATCAAAAGTAATATATATTCTTTCTCTTTCATGATTAAACGACAGCGTACATTATAACTCATTCCCGAGGCACAAAGCACTTATATAAATTTACCCCTCCTTGTATCGACACAGTAAAGGCAGAAAATTAAGCTCCTCTTCCTCCTCCTCCTTGAAGTTGCCTCTCCATTGTTCGGTTGTGTCACGGTCAGACCTCATTGTAATAAAACCTAATAAACTAAATAATCACTCGGTAAAATATACGTAGCCACCTAGAACATGCATATCTATAAATAAATCAACAAGAAAACCGAGTTACTTAACATATAATACGAAAGACAAAGGTTAATTTAGTGTTTAGACAAGTCGGAAGCCAAGGGAGATGCATTCGAACAGTTGCGCGGGTAAAAAGTGGCGCCACGAGTCTGCAAATCAAAACAAATGGAGGCGCGTTCAAGTGTACCCGCGGACAAAACTCAACTGCGGGACTGGGTAGGGGATAAGAGATTGAGGCGTTTCTTACTGACCTGCGAAACAAGTTTTAGTAAATACGTTATACTGGGCCACGTTTCACATATATAAAGACAAAGAATTTACATATAATTATAAAACAAGTAAGTATCTCTTGCACTGATATGGACAAAGACTTTACATATAATTATAAAACACGTAAGTATCTCTTGCACTATTGCTTGTAAAATCTGCTACATACAAGCAACAACAACTAAGTCACAACAACAATGCAACATATAAAATGGGATGTAGTGAAAAGTGTTGTACGAGTGAGATCTCATATATAAAACAATGTCTATAGGTGTAAACAAGAACAGCACAGGTATAGAGATGAATTACCTAAAAAAAAAAATATATTGTTATGTCTGTTTTCACTAAGGTTCCGAAGTATTCTATCATCAATCTGTGTTCATACCCCTTTTTTCATTATCATTTCTTTATATTCCTCTTCCTTCCAATTTACACTATCTGTTGGTGGTAGTATTCCCTTTCATTCCACCATTGTCTCTCCATTCAAGTCTTGTTTTTTTCACACATTTCTTTCCACATGCTTTAGCTTAGCGTCCGTCTCTCTCTCTCTCTCTCTCTCTCTCTCTCTCTCTCTCTCATTTCTTTCCACATGCTTTAGCTTAGCGTCCGTCTCTCTCTCTCTCTCTCTCTCTCTCTCTCTCTCTCTCTCTCTCTCTCAAATGTTGGACGAGGATACTGGCGATTAAATATATCTGTTTTAGTATCTATCTATCATTTTGTTCCTATGTATAAATTTATTAATCGATCTATTCAACTGTACTAATCTAATTTTTCCTTGTCCCCAGCTGGATCCGTAAGCAAGTCAATTAAGTGGAGATTCTTTCTTTTGTTGGAGAATTGGAAGGTCGCTGCTGATTCCCTCCAAACTAACTAACTATGCCACGAAACAGATCATCCTCTATTTATTAGTACCATTGAGGGCGACCGTCCGTTTTCTGGTGTTGTTAGGAGGAATCAGTAGCCTTCCAATTAATATACCAACAAGAATATCTATCTCCCCTCTTGGTACATCGGAGCACCTTCATTCCTCAACGAAGTATGCCCCCCCCCCAAAAAAAAAAAAAAAAATAATAATAATAAAAAAATAAATAATAATAAAAATAAAAAAAAAAAAAAATAAATACAACCTGATGAACAAAAATAATGGTGCATGGCCTGTTGTTGCTTGGAATAATTTGAAGGAATAAAATAATATGCTACGGATTTATCGACACTGTATTTCCTCCCCCACCCACACCAAGAGCGATAAATACAACAACAACAACAACAAAAACAGTGACATCTCATATTGTGGGAGGTGACTGGGAGGGGAAAGATAAGAAAAAAAATAAAAAATAAAAAAAATATGTACACGTAAATATCGTCAGGTATTCTGGTGGCAACATGTAAAAATGGTGAGGGTAAAAATGAGGCAAGTGCACAAAAATGTATAATCAGGGAAACATTAATTATTTTCTCTCCACACGCACAAACACATAATCTCTCGACAACTGTTCCAAAAAGCATATACACTGTACCTTCAATCTCTCTCTCTCTCTCTCTCTCTCTCTCTCTCTGTGTAGATTGAGTGTCTCTGTCTGTTTGTCTGTCTGTCTGTCTATGTGTGGGTCTCTCTCTCTCTCTCTCTCTCTCTCTCTCTCTCTCTCTCTCTCTCTCTCTCTCTCTCTCTCTTTCTCTCTCTCTGTGTAGATTGAGTGTCTCTGTCTGTTTATCTGTCTGTCTGCCTGTGTGTGGGTCTCTCTCTCTCTCTCTCTCTCTCTCTCTCTCTCTCTCTCTCTCTCTCTCTCTCTCTCTCTCTCTCTCTCTCTCTCTCTGTGTGTGTGTGTGTGTCGATTGAGTGCCTTGCCTCTGTCTGTCTTTCTGTGTGCTACTCTGTGTGTGTGTGTGTGTGTGTGTGCCTCTCTCTCTCTCTCTCTCTCTCTCTCTCTCTCTCTCTCTCTCTCTCTCTCTGTGTGTGTGTGTGTGTAGATCGAGTGCCTCTATCTGTCTATCTGTCTTTTTTCTTTTCAGTTTTGATATCTGCTTGGCGACACAAATTCACCATCGTATAAATATTTACCTAATGGTTTCTCCTATATACAACCAGTCTGTTTACGGCCTGCCAGAATAAGCTTGTGTTAATGGTCTTATTGTATGTTATCTTTATGTTAGTGATATCGTCTGGCGTTAGTAAAGTAATATACGTGATATATTACCGCCTTATTACATTTTCTTCGTTGGATTGAAAGGGCTAATAATATAATCATCTATAATGACCCGAGTAGTTTTTTTTTTTTATCTCCCCTCTCCACTCACTCTCAGCACTATCCTCTCTCTCTCTCTCTCTCTCTCTCTCTCTCTCTCTCTCTCTCTCTCTCTCTCTCTCTCTCTCTCTCTCTCTCTCCTCCACTCACAACACTATCATCTCTCTCTCTCTCTCTCTCTCTCTCTCTCTCTCTCTCTCTCTCTCTCTCTCTCGACATTAATTACACTCGGCTGCTTCTCATCAACAGATACCAGCGATTAAATTTTTCCTCCACTCCGGCAAAAGAACGAAGGCTGGAAGGGTGGAAGGGGGTGGAAGGGGTGGAGAGGATGGGAGAGGTGGAAGGCTGGAAGGGTGGAGGGGTGGAAGGGTGGAGAGGATGGGAAAGCTGGTGGGGTGGAACGGGTGGAGAGGTGGTGGAAGGCTGGATGGGTGGAGAGGGTGGGAAAGGTGGAAGGCTGGATGGGTGGAAGGCTGGATGGGTGGAAGGGGGTGGATGGGAGGAAGGGGTGGAGGGCTGGAAGGCTGGAGGGGTGGAACGGGTGGAGAGGGTGGAAGGGATGGAGGGTGGAACGGGTGGAACGGTGGAAGTGGGTGGAGAGGGTGGAGGGGTGGAACAGGTGGAGGGGTGGAAGAGGGTGGAGGAGGAACGGAAAATCCACCAGAGAGCTCTAATGTGTGGAATGTGGAAATATCATGTGGATTTCCCTTCCCAAACTCTAAAAAAAAGAAGAAAAAAAAAAATGAAATAAAAATAAAATGCAGAAGTAAAAAGAAAAAAAAAATTGTTATTACCACACGTTCGCCATTGTTTGCGTTGATTCTTTCTGTGTTCCAATGCAGGGGGGGGGGTGCTGAGGGGGGAGGGGGGGGGCAGGGGGGATGAGGGGAGGGGGGCAGGGGGGGATGAGGAGGAGGATGTGAGGGGGGAAGGGGATGGGGGGGGATGAGGAGGAGGATGTGAGGGGGGAGGTAGAGGTGTGGGAGGAGGATGGGGGAGGGGGATAGGGATGGGGTAGTAGGAGAAGGGGAGGGAGTAAGGGATGGGAAGGGGGGTATGGGTGAGGAAGGAGGAGGGGTTGTGGTAGGAAGGGAGGGTAGGATAAATTAGGAGAAGTTAGGGTAGGGTTGAATCTGGAGTATGCAAGAGGTAGGGAGGGAAGGGAAGGGGGAGGTGAGGGTTGGATAGGGAGGGAGGAAAGGGAAAAAGGAATTAGGGGAAGTAAGGGTAGGGTAGGATTGAGTCTGGAGCAATGGGTGGGGAGGGAAAGGGAGTGTAGGGAAAGGGAGTGTAGGGAAAGGGAGTGTAGGGTAAGGGAGGGGGTAGGGAGGGAGGGAGGGTAGGGTAAGGGAGGGAAGGGAAGGGAGGGTAGGGTAAAGGAGGGAAGGGAAGGGTAATTGAGGGAAGGAGGGGAAGGGGGAAGTGAGGGTTGGGTAAGGAAGAGGGAAGTGAAGGTTGGGTATAGGGAAGAGGGAAGTGAGGGTTGTGTAGGGAGGGAGGAAAGGGAAAGGAAGTATGAGAAGTGGTGAGGGTATAGGGTAGGGTAAGGGAGGGAAGGGAAGGAGGAAGTGAGGGTTGTGTAGGGAGGGAGGAAAGGGAAAAAGGAAGTAGGGGAAGTAAGGGTAGGGTAGGATTGAGTCTGGAGCAATGGGAAGGGAGGGGAAGGGAAGGGAGGGTAGGGTAAGGGAGGGGGTAGGAAGGGAAGGGGGAAGTGAGGGTTGTGTAGGGAGGGAGGAAAGGGAAAAAGGAAGTGTGGGAAGGGAAAGGAAGTATGGGAAGAGGTGAGGGTACAGGGTAGGGTAAGGTAAGGGAGGGAAGGGAAGGGGGAAGTGAGGGTTGTGTAGGGAGGGGGGAAAGGAAGAGTGGAAAGGGAAAGGAAGTATGGGAAGTGGTGAGGAGGGTACAACCAGGGCATAGGGTGGAGCTAGTGTTTTGTTTTGATGGCTTTCAGAATAGTCTCCCTTTCACGATTAACGGGTTTCCATATTCCGATTGTCAAACACTCGCTCTTCATATGCAATTTTCTGTTGGGTCCAGAGTGTGTGTGTTTTCTAATCATAAAGTTGGATGGTTTATTGACAGTCCGGTGTGCATATGCTGTCTAATGGGTGAAGGGGAAACGAACCGCAAGCGAATCTCCACCGTAAATTCATTCTGATTTGCATTCGGTGTAGTTAATCCATAGCGAGAAATATATATAAAAAAAAAAAATATTTGTCGATTTTTTCCTTCTTTTGGAAATGTTTGGTTACGTACGACAAGAGGATGTTACTAGAAATTTCAATCACCATCCATTAAGCGGGCGGGAAAAAGGTAGTGAGGGTCAGACCATGGCAGAGTGCTGGTTAACATGCCACGTGTAGAATTAGTTACACACATCCCACTTTGTTGTGTTGAAAAATAAAAAAGGAGAAAAAAAAAGAAGCGTATTTAAATCTTTTATGTAGTCATCGTAATGGTTCGGTTCACACAGGATATATATGGCCACCACTACTCACACTCGGTTGACTTACAAATATATATATATACATTATAATATACATACAACATATACAGTCAGCAGCATAAATTCGCGTCCATCTAATAATGCTAATATGACCAGATAGTTGCATTCTGAACCAGTTTTTATCCTAGCAATATGTGAAATTTATCATATGTGAAGTATATTTGTCATCTCTGCATTCAAATTGTGTTACAACATCAATATAGCTCATACATACGTAGGTGGAAATGAAGCGAACTTATGCTGCCGACTGTACATACAACATAATATGCTACTGTGAACTAATAATAATCAAACTCTATGTATACACGACAACGTCACATTTTATAATTATATAGATCGAATCCGTGACAATATTCGTGACTTTCAAACCAAGCTGCACCATCGAAAAAAAAAGTGTACGAAAATAAAAAAGTACACTCGTGATACGTAATTTCTGACCAGAGACATACGGCAGGCACCACACACACACATACCCAGCATTCGAACTCAGCCTCTATAGGTGTACTGGGTGGGGAAATGAGCAATACCAGGCGATTCGAAGCTTTCTGTTCCTCACACTCTGGTCAGAAATTATGTATCACGAGTGTACAGCATCATCATATTTACGGATATTGAGAACCGATGACAGTTCCTCTACCCAGAAGGCCAATGACGTATATAGTGAAGCATTACCGTACGTCGTTGTCGTTGATGGATGAAGGCCACTCACTCAGCGTCCTGCCTGACACGTGTGACCCTGACTCACTTCCTCCAAGGTCACACACAGGGTTACAACATTACCCAGAGAGTATAAATATAATAATAATCACGGAATTATGGGTACCTGAGTTAACATATATGGATGGACATAAAAAAACAAAAAACATGACTATATATACAAATACCACAACTAATAAACTTTGGCAAAACAAAAGAGTGGTTGTCCCATTAACATTTGACAGAAGAGGCTATAAACACAAGGAAACATCTTTGGTATATATTCGTGGACTTTATATCGTTGGTGTGCTGTGGCCTGAAGGATTAATCATTGTCTGTTTTACGCCACGATTAAAACTATCATAACAAGACGCTGTTACGAGGCCAATTAGCTCGCGGCATGCAAACACTTCAGAGGGAAATAATTTTGTTGTGGATTAATGGTAATGGCGAGGAGCCGTTATGGGCGGAATTGCTTTGAGGTAGCGGTTACTAACCTCGCCTTTACGAGCAGAGTAATGACGCAATGCTCCTTTATTGGGTTAGGTTAGGGTGTTGGGCTCTTCCACCCCAACTCCTCACTCCTTGGATAGCTTGGGTTTTTTTTTTCGTTAAGTTGCTTGTCGAGGTCTTGTCTTCTTCTTGAGTCTCGCTGTTTGTTTTTACGTCACTAATGCCTTGTTTACAACCAATGGGTCTCTTTCTTTATATTAATTAACAAAGGTTTTCTTCCGCGTCTTGATCTATCTTTGCTCTTGTAAATAATCTCGCCTTCAACTTTCCGACGGCACATGTGTGTTCCTATTTTTCTCTAGATGTTATGTTATAGTGAAAGAAAGCAGCTTGGACACAGTTAAGTACGAACATTAAGAGAATGCCTACCGGTAAATTCTGTAAAAACCTTAAAACCTTTGTTTGCTGTGTCCTTCTCCTTGCATTACACTTTCGTACATTGTATCTTTTTACAATGAATATCGTTCACTTTTAGGTATTGCCAAGTTTTTATAAATGGTCAGAATAAGAAAGATGATAAAAATATCAATACACGGTACATGAACCTATGTGATCTATGTATAGAGTTTGGGAAGATGAGAGAACGTGAAGTATACTGATAAATCTGGAGAGTATGTCAAATATATTGCGAGTGTCTCTTATTAGCTTCGCATTCTAACTTCATAATTATGTAGAAACAAGTTGCCACATCTCATGCTTCTTTAACTACATCTTGCTTAGCAGACTGATATATTTGGTGAAGTAATATTCAGTCCCTGGTACAATACTTTAACTGTATTCAGATTGTGTTTTCGTCTCAGTCAACGACGATGGCCTGGAATATGTTAATCGTTTAACGAACTGATATCTGTCCACAAATTGATGGACAACTAAAATGTAGCAGCAGATTTCCACCTTTATATTTATCAATAAATGGTTCACCTGCATGATGAAAATAATCCGTTCTATTCTCCTGAAGCAGATTAGGAGAGCAATATCACATTCTACCTCAGCGTTCTTTGGAGCACGGTCTTCAGATATTCCTCGCATAATACTGTTTTCCATTGTATGGTTGACACTCAAGAGAAAAGGGCCAGCTAACCAGGAGACCAGAAGTGTAGTGAAGTGACAGGTGGGAACGGGAGTCAGGTGTTACAGTGCGGTACTGTACAGTCATGATATATATTTGTGTCGCCTCAGTGAAAAGAAGGTGAATTTTGAGAATAATCTTGTCTTGAATGAGGAGAAATTTTTCCTCTTGTGTGACTGCAACCCATGAAAATAAAGGATAGAAAATACAGTCAAGTCTCATTTACAATTAATTTACAATAACACAGGCCATAAAGGCGACACAAGTTAAGACTGTGCCTGTGTATTAGACTGGTGAAGTTAAGACTGTGACTGTATATTAGACTGGTGGAGGAGCCGGTGACCATCTCAGGTAACTCACACCTGAGTATACAATGAACTATCACCTTACTTGTCCTCTCTTACTTTCTCTGCTTGAAATGTTCTCCCACTTGTCATGTATAATTAACAGAACTTGACTCTCCCATCCCAATTACCTCTACTACGATTTCTCTCCTCCCAAACTTACAACTGCTGCCGCTCTCCTCTCATCGTACAGTTGGACACATGAATGGGTGGTACAGCCCAGGTGAAAGATACTTGTCCCATTTGAGTATCCAGTGTCTATTATCAGGTACTTGCTTTTTATTACCATCCTCAATACTGACTTCTGCCCTGATGTCTCCTATTTGGCACTAAGGAACTTGATATTGGGAGAAATTGACCATCTTTCATTTGGGCTGTACCACCCATTCATGTGTCCAACTGTACCTACCTCGCCTTCCTCTATCCCATGTACAGTTGCGGACATATGAAACAGACACACCTGAAACGGGGCCCCTCATTGAGCATAATATAGGGTAGGATGAGATGTTGTTGTTGTTGTGTGTAGAGGGGGTAGAGGGGGTGTTGTAGTGTGTCTGTTTCATGTGTGCGCAACTGTACATCATCTTCCTACCACTACAACTACCAGCAGCTGTCTCATTGTCTCGTGTCCATCCCACCTAACCCACCACTCCCCATTCCATTTAAGACTCCCTTCCTCATCCCACCTAACCCACCCACCACTCCCATTCCATTTAATTAAGACTCCCTTCCTCATCCCACGTAACCCACCTACCACTCCCATTCCATTCCATTTAAGACTCCCTCCCTTCCTCATCCCACCTAACCACCCACCACTCCCATTCCATTTAAGATTCCCTCCCTCATCCCACCTAACCCACCCACCACTCCCATTCAATTTAAGACTCCCTCCCTCATCCCACCTTCACCCCGACACTCCTTAAGGGGCTACGGATTCTCCCAAAATAAATATGCAAAAAATTCGCATCACCTTAATATCTATTCACTTTTTGGCTCTGTTTTGTCGAAGGGTTTGGAGGGGTCAGTGGCCTCCAAATTCCCGACGATGATGATGATAATAATGACCGTCCCCTTATCACCCTTCCCTCCTCCTGCCCCCCCCCCTCACTCACCATGCATATCAGACCCCCCCACCCTCCTACTCATCCCACTCTCCAGGTCTAAAAAATGCAAGAGGTCTAATAGCAAGGCCTGCAGGGGGTGGTAATAAATAATTGGTCTCTCTCTCTCTCTTCTCTCTCTCTCTCTCTCTCTCTCTCTCTCTCTCTCTCTCTCTCTCTCTCTCTCTCGCTTTATGTTTCTCCACATCCTCTCTCTCTCTCTCTCTCTCTCTCTCTCTCTCTCTCTCTCTGTGGCTTTATGTTTCTCCACATCCTCTCTCTCTCTCTCTCTCTCTCTCTCTCTCTCTCTCTCTCTCTCTCTCTCTCTCTCTCTCTGTGGCTTTATGTTTCTCCACATCCCCTCTCTCTCTCTCTCTCTCTCTCTCTCTCTCTCTCTCTCTCTCTCTCTCTCTCTCTCTCTCTCTCTCTCTCTCTCTCTCTCTCTCTGTGGCTTTATGTTTCTCAACATCCTCTCTCTCTCTCTCTCTCTCTCTCTCTCTCTCTCTCTCTCTCTCTCTGTGTGTGTGTGTGTGTGTGTGTGGCTTTATGTCTCCCCACATCCTCCCTCTCTCTCTCTCTCTCTCTCTCTCTCTCTCTCTCTCTCTCCATATATCTGTGTCTGCTTCCCTCACTCTCTGTCTCTCGTTGATTATTATCTTTGTGTCACTTCTTTGGGTTGTCTGTGTGTTCACCTGTTTATTTTTTATCACCTTGCTGGCTGTCTGCTTTATTCCATTGCTCCTTTGTTTACATTGAGTTGTCCTCTCTTTACTGTCTTATGTATATATTTTTCTACTCCAATGGTCATACAATTTTTCCTTCCTTCCTACTTCTTTAATTTGTTCCTTCTTTTATTTCTTTCCTTAGTCCTCAAAACTCCTTCCATTTAAAATTCCAACTTCGTGTTTTCCATATTCCTCTGATATTCTTTCCTTTTCCTCTCATTATTCCCTTTACTTTTCTTTTATCCTCTTTTTGTATCTTCCTTTTCCGCCTTCTCAATCATTTATTCCTTCCTTTCCTCCTATCTGTTACTATATATTATAATACTATTTCTTTATATCTTCCTTCGACTTTCTCCACTTTATTCCATATTGTTTCCTTCCCTTCTCCATTTCCCCTCTCCCTCTATCTGTAATCTGTCTTTTCTTTTCTATCCTACCATCGATCCTCACATTTTTCCTTCTCCTTCTCCTCCTCCTCCTCCTTCTTTTTCCCTTCGCTCTCCTTTCCTCCATGCCCCCTCTCTTCTCCTCTCCTTCCTCTCCTTCCCCATTCCCCTTAAGTTTTCATGTCACGTTTATTAATCCTTCTTATTCGTTCTGTTCCCCCTCCTCCCTTCTTTATCGCTTGTCCCTTCTTGTTATATTCTCTCCTCCCCTCCTCCTCCTCCCATTTCCCTCACCCTTCTTTCATTCGAATCCTATTGTTCCGTCCCCTCTTCTTACCCTCATTCTTTTCAATTATTCTCTATCTTTCTTCTACTTCCCTCCATTCTCATCATTCTCTCTCTCTCTCTCTCTCTCTCTCTCTCTCTCTCTCTCTCTCTCTCTCTCTCTCTCTCTCTCTCAGTCTTCAGATTATAACAACCAATGAGTCTCTCTCTCTCTCTCTCTCTCTCTCTCTCTCTCTCTCTCTCTCTCTCTCTCTCTCTCTCTCTCTAAGTCCCAATTACGGTATATTACTTTCTTTCACCCTTTTATCTCTGTTCCATCTCACTCTCCTTCCTTCACTCTTTCATTCACTTCCTAAAACTGTTCTTCCCTCAGATCAATCTCCCCTTCCTCTTTTTTCTCCACTTTCCTCCATCCCTCCTTCCCTGCCTGTCGTTCGTTCGTTCGTTCGTCGTCTGGTTTTCTCCGTCAGCGAATAGTGTTGGTATAATATGTGGAGCAACTGAATCCCCCAAACTATTCCAAGCAACAGAACACCATTATTTTTTTTTTGCTTTTCTGGTTCTGTTTCCTGGCATACTTTGGAGGAATCAAGGCACTCCAATGTAACTAAAGTGAATAA
Source organism: Petrolisthes cinctipes (assembly GCA_033782935.1). Taxonomy (NCBI): domain Eukaryota; kingdom Metazoa; phylum Arthropoda; class Malacostraca; order Decapoda; family Porcellanidae; genus Petrolisthes; species Petrolisthes cinctipes. The sequence goes on from JAWQEG010002445.1 coordinate 42,219, forward strand.
TTAGGGATGATTCTGTCGTTGGTGAATTGAAGGGCTACTGATTCCTCAAACTCTACCAGAAAACAGACGCCCTCAATGGTAGTAAAAGGGAATCTGTATGTTTCGTGGCATAGTTGGAGGAATCAAGAGACCTTCCAATTCACCAACAAAAGAATCTCCTCTTAATAGGGTAATACAAGTTTGGTACATGTGAGTGTCTTAATTCCCTCCAAAGTATATATGCCAGGAAACAGGACCAGATTAATTAACAAAAATAATGGTGGCCTGTGTGTGCTAAGAATAGTTTACAGAATCAGTTGCTCCAGATTTACCAACACTGTACTATCTATCCCCTTAACAGTAATGAAGTGTTAAGGGAATTATTGCAGGGGACATTAATTAAGGAGGTAATTCGCTTTTGGTACATTGGAGTGCCTTGATTCTTCCAAAGTATGCTAGAAACGGGACCAGAAGAGCAAAAATAAT
>JAWQEG010002446.1:0-103605 GCA_033782935.1 Petrolisthes cinctipes
GAGAAGACATTCGCTGAGATCCTGAAGAAGGATATCCCCAGCACTACCAAGACAATGACCAAACCGGGAAACGGAAGAGTATAGGGAGCCCTGCAGTTGGGGGTTCCCTGAAGGTTCTATTGTTCAACGCCAGGTCCATCCGAAATAAGTTTTTGGAACTGCGGGCCCTCGTTGCGACAGAGGAACCCGAGATGGGTGGCCATAACGGAGTCATGGTTGAGAACCTCAGACAGAGATCTTGAAGGGAATTCGTGATTCCAGGCTACCAACTCTTCCACAAAGATAGAGAGGACAGAGGGGGTGGTGGTGTGCTGTTGTATGTAAAGAACTCCATCAAATCGATGACCTGCAACATCACATCGAACCACGAGCTCCTTGGAGTTGACCTAGAAATAGGCACTGCAAAATACAGAACCCTGCTGCTTTATAGACCCCCTGGACAACTCAATGAGATGGACAGGGACCTATACCAGTTGCTGGGTGAACTAGTGGACGGCAGGGTGTGCATCCTATTGGGGGACTTCAACACACATGTTGACTGGGAAACCAGAGAGCCCTCTGCCGAGAACACACCACTCTTGGAGTTTGTAAATGATGAATTCCTCACTCAATGGGTAAGGGAGCCAACAAGAGGTGCTAACATACTCGACTTGGTCCTCACCTCCGAGGATGACATCATTCAAGACCTCTCTGTAAATGAAGAAATAGGTGGAAGCGACCACAAGCTTATAAGATTTTCAGTTAAGGTCCTAATATGGAGTCCGTGACCCCGGTGCATAGAAAATTAGACATGGGGAGAGCAGACTTTGCAGGTCTTCGTGAAGGCGTTGCTGAAATGGAACTAGAGGAGGGAGAGAGTGCTGATGATCTGTGGAGGTCATTCTTGTCTTCCTTCATGGAACTTCAGTCGCGCTTTATTCCTCTGAAGGGAACAGGTCAGAAGTTCATTCAACCGAAGTGGTTTAATCGGGAAATCCGTAACCTACTAAGGGGAGAGGAGAACTGCGTATCGTCGAGCGAAGGCATCTGGGACTTTGACGGTCATAGAAGACTGAATCGAAACGTGAAGTCCAAAATAAGGGCGGCTAAGCGTGCTGAGGAGGTCCGTGTGGCTAGACTCTGCAAAGAGAACCCCAAGGAGTTTTTCAGTTATGTGAATGGCCGTAAACCAATCCGACGCAGGATCGGTCCCTTGGTGAATGAGGATGGAGCATTGATGCACTCTGATGCAGAAAATGCTAACCTCTTAAATGAGTACTTCTCTTCATTGTTCTCTGAGGAGAGTGGTCCCATTCCCGAACCTTTGGACTCCTTCAGTGAGAAGTTGGAGTCAATGGTCTTCACCCAAGAAGAAATCGAGAGAAAAATAATCGAATTAAAAGCAAACAAGTCCCCCCGGTCCGGATGGGTTCTTACCTAGAGTGTTGAAAGAAGTGCATGGTGAAGTATCACGGCACCTGTGCATGGTCTTCAACAGGATAATCCAGACTGGATGCGTTCCTAGAGACTGGCGTGAGGCAGAGGTGACTCCTATCTTCAAGGAAGGGAGATGCTAGCCAACCGTCAAACTACAGACCCATCAGTTTAACCTCGATAGTCTGTAAACTCATGGAGAGCATCATGGTGGACAAAATAACAGCACACTTAGAATCAAATTTGCTACTGAGGGGTTCCCAGCATGGTTCCGGCAGCACCGGTCATGCCTCACAAATCTGGTGGAATTCTTCCATTTTGTTTTCAGTGAGCATGATCGGGATAAAGCGATCGATGTTGTCTACTTAGACTTTCAGAAAGCCTTTGATAAGGTACCCCACCGCCGCCTCCTTCGGAAAGTGCGTGCACTTGGGCATAGACGGAAATGTGGCAAATTGGATAGAGAACTGGCTAAGTGACAGACGGCAGCGGGTGGTAGTGAATGGACAGGCTTCAGAGTGGGTGCCCGTTACTAGCGGTGTTCCCCAAGGTTCTGTTTCTGGGACCACTACTGTTTATCATCTATGTTAATGACGTGGATGGTGACATGGTTGCCAAGATTTCCAAATTCGCCGATGATACTAAGCTTGGTATGAATGTCGCGAAAGAAGGAAATACTACCCGCTTACAAGAAGATCTTAGGAAGATCGGGGAGTGGTCAGACACGTGGCAAATGCCATTTAACGTTAACAAATGCAAAGTTATGCATATAGGCCACAGAAACCCCCGAACAGAGTATAACCTTAAGGGCAATGCTCTCGTAAGCACTGATACTGAGAAAGACTTGGGGTGTAACTATCACCAGTGACCTCAAGTTCTCAAAGCAGTGTATTGAGGCTGAGAAGAAAGCCCAAGGATGTTAGGATACATAAAGCGACAGTTTGGATACCGGAACAAGGAGATAGTACTTTGTCTGTACAATTCCCTTGTCCGACCGCACCTGGAGTATGCAGTCCAGTTTTGGAGTCCTTCTTACCGGAAGGATATCGCGAGATTGGAACGAGTGCAAGCCAGGGCAACCAAACTTATACCCTCTCTTAGACACAAGAGCTATAAAGATCGGTTGGTAGAACTCGACCTGTTCTCTTTGGAAACCCGGAGACTGCGTGGTCAGCTTATCGAAGTGTTTAAAATACTACGAGGCTTTGACAATGTAGACTACAGGGACATTTTCCAACTCAGTGAGGGCACAACCAGGAATCATGGCTACAAACTTGAACTAAAGCGATACAACCGTGATCTGTGTGGTAAGTTCTTTACATACAGCATCTGCGGTACTTGGAACGCGCTTCCTGCTGATGTAGTCAACAGCAACTCTGTGGATCAGTTCAAGTCCAGATTAGACAAAGCCTTAAACCACCGTCTAGGTGTTTAAGCCGTTGTGCGAGTGTTCCTTGATGGTTTCACATGACACATTCGAGAACGGTCGCCTACTTGCGCAACTAAACCCACAGGTACCCTCTTTGTATGGATCGTAAGGTCCCCTAGGGTACTTCTTTTCCTTGTAACTCCTTGTAACTCTCTCTCTCTCTCTCTCTCTCTCTCTCTCTCTCTCCTCTCTCTCTCTCTCTCTCTCTCTCTCTCTCTCTCTCTCTCTCTCTCTCTCTCTCCTCTCTCCTCTCTCTCTCTCTCTCTCATTCACAAATACTCACACAAATTAAATCTCTCTTACATATACAGTCCCTCTCTCTTTCTTGTAGTTTCTCTCACACACACATACACACAGTCTCTCTCTCTCTTTCTCACACACTCACTGTATCCTCTCTATTCTTCTCTCACACACAAAGACAAAGTGTATCTCTCTCTCTCTCTCTCTCTCTCTCTCTCTCTCTCTCTCTCTCTCTCTCTCTCTCACATGCATACATACACGCAGTCTCTCTCTCTCTCTCTCCTCTCTCTCTCTCTCTCTCTCTCTCTCTCTCTCTCTCTCTCTCTCTCACACACACAAATGCAATCTCTCTTACATAGTCTCTCTCTCAAACACATTAATATCACTCTCTACGCACACACAGTTTATTTTTTCACACTTTATCTCTCTTACACACACAGTTCCTCTCACACCAACATACACACAGTCTCTCTCTCTCTCTCTCTCTCTCTGACACACATACACACATCTCACAGTACCTCTCTCTCATACACACAGACACACACACACAGGCACACACACACAGTCCTCTCTCTATCACTCTCTCTCTCTCTCTCTCTCTCTCTCTCTCTCTCTCTCTCTCTCTCTCTCTCTCTCTCTTCTTCTTCTTCTTCTTTTTCTTCAGGAGACTTCAGAAGGCTTCTGAAAAATTAAAAGTACTTACGGTAAAAAAAATATTCATATATACAAGTAAGAGAAAGAGGTTATTATTATTATTATTATTATTATTATTATTATTTATTTATTTGTTTTTCATTATTATTATTATTATTATTATTATTATTATTATTTTTATTTTTATTATTATTATTATTATTATTTTTATTATTATTATTATTTTTTATTATTATTATTTTTATTTATATCATTATTTTTATTATTATTTTTATTTTTATTATGATGACTCCATCTCCATAGACAAACAACAGAGCATCGTACTGGTACCATAGCATCATCAATAACCTTACCAACCACTCCATCATACTTGTTCCACCATATTTCAGACATTCTACATCGCATCCATCCAAACCTGAAGCTTTCCTTGTTTTCATCTCTAGAGCTACTATTACTAGAGCTACTATTATTATTACCATTATTCCTACAATTACTAACACTACTACTCCTATTACTACTACTATTATTATTAACGCCACTATTACAACTACCACAACTACTACTACTATTACTACTACTTCCTAACAAAGTACATTCTAGAATTGGCTTTCTTATACACATTTTCCACATTTGAGTTAAAACAAAGAACATCATCAATAATAATACCTAGATATTTGGTTGGTTAGTGTGTTAGTGTGTGTGTTAGATAGAAGGGTTGGTTGGTTGGTTAGTTAGAGGATTGGTTGGTTGGTTAGTTAGTTAGAGGGTTGGTTGGTTTGGTTAGTTAGAGGATTGGTTTTGGTTAGTTAGTTAGAGGGTTGGTTGGTTGGTTAGTTAGAGGGTTGGTTGGTAAGTTAGTGTGTTAGTGTGTGTGTTAGATAGTTAGAGAGAGGGTTGGTTGGTTGGTTAGTTAGAGGGTTGGTTGGTTGGTTAGTGTGTTAGTGTGTGTGTTAGTTAGTTAGAGGGTTGGTTGGTTGGTTAGTTAGAGGGTTGGTTGGTTGGTTAGTTAGAGGGTTGGTTGGTTGGTTAGTTAGAGGGTTGGTTGGTTGGTTAGTTAGAGGGTTGGTTGGTTGGTTAGTTAGATGGTTGGTTTGTTGGTTAGTGTGTTAGTGTGTATGTTAGATAGTTAGAGGGTTGGTTGGTTGGTTAGTTAGAGGGTTGGTCGGTTGGTTAGTTAGAGGGTTGGTTGGTTGGTTAGTTAGAGGGTTGGTTGGTTGGTTAGTTAGAGGGTTGGTTGGTTGGTTAGTTAGAGGGTTGGTTGGTTGGTTAGTTAGAGGGTTGGTTGGTTGGTTAGTTAGAGGGTTGGTTGGTTGGTTAGTTAGAGGGTTGGTTGGTTGGTTAGTTAGAGGGTTGGTTGGTTGGTTAGTTAGAGGGTTGGTTGGTTGGTTAGTTAGAGGGTTGGTTGGTTGGTTAGTTAGAGGGTTGGTTGGTTGGTTGGTTAGAGGGTTGGTTGGTTGGTTAGTGTGTGTGTTAGATAGTTAGAGGGTTGGTTGGTTAGTTAGAGGGTTGGTTAGTAAGAGGGTTGGTTAGTTAGTTAGAGGGTTGGTTGGTTAGTTAGAGGGTTGGTTGGTTGGTTAGTGTGTTAGTGTGTGTGTGTTAGATAGTTAGAGGGTTGGTTGGTTGGTTAGTGTGTTAGTGTGTGTGTTAGATAGAGGGTTGGTTGGTTGGTTAGTGTGTTAGTGTGTGTGTTAGTTAGAGGGTTGGTTGGTTGGTTAGTGTGTTAGTGTGTGTGTTAGTTAGAGGGTTGGTTGGTTGGTTAGTGTGTTAGTGTGTGTGTTAGATAGTTAGAGGGTTGGTTAGTGTGTTAGTTAGCTGGTTTATTTAAAAATTTGACAGTTTTCAGTGTTAGATCGGCAATCACTATTATTTCTGATTTTGTATTGAGAAACTTTACATACTGTGGTCTGCCCGTGAGAAACTCTTTTATCCATAAAATTAAATTAGCATTTACATTCATATTGTTATTATCATTACTACTACTATAACAACTATCATTATTATCATCATCACCACTACTACTACTACTACTACTACTACTACTATTATTATCATTATTATTACACTATATTCCCCCTCCATAGGTCGTTATAACAAATACAGTCGTGAGTTGCCACAGACTACTACTACTACTACTACTCTTATTATTATTATTATTATTATTATTATTACTACAATTATTACTACTACTATTCTTATTATTATTATTATTAGTAGTAGTAGTAATAGTAGTATTGTTATTACATTACTACTACTACTACAACAACTATCATTATTATCAACACCACTACTACAACCACTATTACTACTACAACTACAACAACTACCACAACTACTACTACTATTACTACTATTATTAACACTATATTCCCCCTCAACAGGTCGTTATAATAAATACAGCCGTGAGTTGCCACAGACGCCCTGGATTGTGGAGGGAGAACGTAAACAGTCCACCAGTGTACAGGAACTACTCTCTGCTATACTTAACAACACCATTAAGGCTCAAGGTTAGTTAGATTGATAGATGGTTAGAGGGTTGGTTTGTGTGTTAATGTGTGTGTTAGAGGCTTGATTAGTTAGAGGGTTGGTTGGTTAGTTAATTAGTTAGTTAAAGGGTTGGTTAGTTGGTTGGTTAGTTAGATAGATAGATAGTTGGGTTATTTGTTTATTGGTTAGTTAGTTAGTTAGAGGATTGGTTAGTTAGAGGGTTAGAGGGTTGGTTAATGTGTTAGTGTGTGTGTTAGAGGCTTGGTTGGTTAGTTAGAGAGAGGGTTAGTTGGTTAGTTAGTTAATAAACAGTCCACCAGTGTACAGGAATTACTCTCTGCTATCCTGAATAATACCATTAAGGCTCAAGGTTAGTGTGTTAATTAGTTAGTTAGTTAGTTAGTTAGTTAATTAATTCTATCCTAAATAACATCGTCAAGGCTCAAGGTTAGTTAGTTAATGGGGTAATTTGTTTATTAATAATTTAGTTAGTTCAATAGTTCGTTGGTTGGTTGGTTAGTTAGTTAGTTAAAGGGTTAGTTAGTTAGAGGGTTGGTTAGTTAGTGTGTTAGTGTGTGTGTTAGAGGCTTGATTGGTTGGTTTGTTAGTTAGTTAGAACGTAAACAGTCCACCAGTGTACAGAACTACTCTCTGCTATACTTAACAACACCATTAAGGCTCAAGGTTAGTTTAATTCTATCCTAAATAACACCATCCTGGCTTAAGGTTAGTTAGTGTGTTAGTAATTTAGTTAGATAGTTGGTTAGTTAGAGGGCTTGTTAGTTGATTAATTTGTTTATTATTTAATTAGTTAGATAGTTAGTTAAAGGGTTGGATAGTTAGAATGTCGGGTAATTGGTTTATTAGTAATTAAGTTAGTTAGTTAGTTAGTTGGTTGGTTGGTTAGAGTGTTGGTTGGTTGGTTGGTTAGTTAGTTAGAGGGTTAGTTAGTTGATTAAATTGTTTGTTAGTTGATTAAATTGTTTGTTAGTTAGTTAGAATGTAAACAGTCCACCAGTGTACAGGAACTACTCTCTGCTATACTCAACAATACCATTAAGGCACAAGGTTAGTTAGTTGGTGTGTTAGTGTGTGTGTTAGAGGCTTGATTAGTGTGTTAGAGTGTGTGTTAGTTAGTTAGAGAGTTAATTGGTTGGTTGGTTGGTTAGTTAGTTAGTTAGTGGGTTGGTTGGTTGGTTAGAGGGCTAGTTAGTTAGTTGGGTAATTTGTTTATTATTTAGTTAGTTAGATGGTTGGTTAGAGGGTTGGTTAGTGTGTTAGTGTGTGTGTTAGAGACTTGGTTGGTTAGTTAGAGAGAGGGTTAGTTAGTTGGTTAGTTAGTTAGTAAACAGTCCACCGGTGTACAGGAACTGCTCTCTGCTATACTTAACAATACCATTAAGGCACAAGGTTAGTTCGTGTGTTAGTTAGATAGATAGATGCTTGGTTAGTTAGTTAGAGGGTTGGTTAAAGGGTTAGTTAGTTGGGTAATTTGTTTCTATTTATTTACACATTTCGTCTTTACCCCAGACCTAAAATTTTCGTCTTTACCCCAGACCTGAAATTTTCGTCGTCTGGGCGTGAGGATGTTGACGTTCGTTGCCTGGGTGTGGGTCGTCCCTTCGTGATAGAGTTCATCAACCCCCGACACACCCTGCTGACACAGACACAGGTGGCGGTGTTACAGTGTGCGGTGAATGAGTCAACTCACCTTGTTAAATTACGACACCTACAGATTGTCGATAAGTACGTATTTACTGTATATATATATATATATATATATATATATATATATATATATATATATATATATATATATATATATATATATATATATATATATATATATATATATATATATATATATATATATATACACACACATACACATACATATATATACAGAGACCTACAGATTGTTGATAAGTACATATATAAATACATACAGTGGAAGACACGGGATTAGGCGCGCTCCGGTGGCGCGTAAGTTATCTTACATCATCACTACACCTTTATTTATGGGAAGAATTTGAGAAAAAAAGAAAGTGGCAACTTGCTAATGAAGCAGGCAAGACATACAGGGTCGATTCCACAGTGGTTGGTATTGGTTTGTAAGCACGCAAACGAAAGAATGTTTGCCGTGTAAATGACTTATGTGTATTTAGTGAATCTGGTGAGTAAACTATACAGTGATTATTATTATCTAATTGTTTGATAGATTTTGTGAATGTGGATACTCAGCTTTTGGAAAATAATGAAGCCTTACAAGTGTGGTTGGTTGGGAAGCTAACAAACAAATACCATTGTAGAATCATCCCATAGTCACATACTCCATAATTAACGGACATTAGTATATACTCAGTCATTAGTTGGGTTAGATGTGGCTGTCTCTCCCTTCAGGCCATATTTCAAATTTGTGACCAATCCTTTTTACAACCACTGTTCATTCACAAGACAATGGGGCGTAACCCCGACTTGTAGAAAGAAACTTTGACTCGTATTCACACGCTACATAAGGCTGGTTGTAGTGTAAAACAAATTTGTGAAGAGACTAGGGTGTCGAAGAGGAGAGTACAGAGGTGGGTAAAGAAATTCAGGGAGGCCGTCAATAGCATTTTCTACTGATATTCTCCACAATCTAGTCAACTCTATGCCAAATAGGCTCAAGGAAGTGATAAAGAAGAAAGGAAACATTACAAAGTACTAGTGGGTGATAAGTAGAAACTTGCATATTGTTGGGTAAATTGGTGTAAAAAAAAAAATTCTTATGACGCGACGGTAAATACTGCCCACATGGGAATGCGCGCCTAATGCCGTGTCTTCGGGGTGTATACACATATATACACACATATATACATCAACGCCTCTTGTTAAATTACGTGATCTACAGATTGTTGATAAGTACGTATATATATATGCATACATATATAATACATATACATATACACACTAAAGATTATATATATACACACACATACACACATATATATACATATATATACATAACACCTCTTGTTAAATTACGTGATCAATAGATTGTGGATAAGTACGTATATATATACATACATACATATATATACACACATCAACACCTTTTGTTAAATTATGTGACCTACAGATTGTTGATAAGTACATATATATCTACATACACACATATATATTATACTAAAGAATACACACATATATAAAGCAACCTACAGATTGTTGAGAAGTATGTATATACATTATTATTATTATCATTATTATTATTATTATTATTATATACTGTCACTTTCCATATTATTATTATTATTATCATCATCATTATTATTATTATTTCTTAGTCACTTTCTATAGTATCATTATTATTATTATTTTTATTATTATTATATACTGTCACTTTCCATATTATTATTATTATTATCATTATTATCTATTATTATTATTATTATCTATTATTATCTATTATCATTATTATTATATACTGTCACTTTCCATATTATTATTATTATTATTATTATTATTATTATTATTATTAGTATTATCTATTATTATTATTATTTTATTATTATTATTATTATTATCATCATCATTATCATTATTATTATTATTATAGACTGTCACTTTCTAAATTATTATTATTATATTCAAGGAAAGATGTCAAGTATCTAAAAGAAGGAGAGGAAGAGAAGACCAAAACCTACTGTGCTCTGTGTTTATCTACCCAAGGTGAGAATATAATGTGTTTTGTGTTTATACTGTGTTCTGTGTTTATATTATATATATATTATATATATTATATTATATATATATAAAAAAAAAAAAAAAAAAAGGCCTCCGGTTGCAGTTCACCTCACGTGTATTTTTAATTCATGTGGACAGATCTCGTCAAATCCACTAGGAAGTGACCAGATCCTACAACAATCTTTATTCTAGCCCTGTGGGGGATGGCTAATATTCACAGACAATAAAGTCAGCCCCACTGGGCCGACTGTGTTCTGTGTTTAACTATACTATTTATACTATTTATCTATACTATCTATACTATTTATCTATACTATATATCTATACTATTTATCTATACTATATGTCTATATTATTAATACTATTTAACAATACTGTATATCTTATTTCTGCCAGGTTACAACACAGCTGCCTTAGATAAGTTAAATGAACTGAGTGAAGTGAGTGTTGAACAGAAGACTCCATTAAGAGTATTACATAGAAGACCTCTGGCTACACGTACACGTATTGTACACACCATTACAGCTGTACCTATTGATCTACATTACTTTAAGGTGTGTACACGCTTAAGTAAATTCCTTAGATGATAAACTTGGAAGGTCTCTCTGGCGAGGGCAGCTAATTGGCGCGGTGTCTATCTATCTATCTATCTATCTATCTATAGCTCTGGTGCCTGGTTCCCTCCGGGAACTCCCCCCAAGGGGGTGGCCACGGCAGAAGTGTGTCCAGTTGTCCCTGTTCCAACACTCCCTCCTTACTTGTTCAAGCCCTACTCTGTCCCTCACGTTACTCTCCTTTACATACTCTTCCACTCTGTTCCAACACTCCCTCCTTACTCCCTACTCTGCCCCTCACGTTTCTCTCCTATACATACTCTTCCACTCTGTTCTGCCATCTAACCGGTGGTCTGCCTCTCACACCAGGTGCCACAACTTCACTTCCATACACTTTCTTTACAAACTCCTCACTTTGCATTCTCTCCACATGTCCATACCATCTCAATGTATCACGTTTCACTCTCTCAACCACTCCACACTCAACACCAATTGCCTTCTCACTCATACCACATCTCTCATACATACACACTCTCATTACTTTCTCCATCCCATCTAGTAAGTCCACATGCTCCTCTCAAGTAACTCATTTCCACAGCACCTATTCTACATCTCTCATATACACTCTCATTACTTTCTCCATCCCACCTAGTAAGTCCACATGTTCCTCTCAAGTAACTCATGACCTTCACTGACCGACCTGACCCAAACATGTGACCTTCACCCCGCATCTGACTCAATGACAAAACAATGCCAACGTCTCATAATTATGTGGTGCGGAAAGAAACGCCACATGATTTATATAAACACATTTTTTTTTCTAGTAGAATTAACGAATTCTGTACAGCACGTCATAATGATGTTAAGGAGGAAATTCGGTGTTGGTAAATTTGGAGCAACTGAATCCTCCAAACTATTCCAAGCAACAACAGAACACCATTATTTTTGCTCATCTGGTCTTGTTTCCTGGCATACTTTGGAGGAATCAAGGAACTCCAATGTAACCAAAAAAGAATTACCACCTTAACATATGTAATATTATAATGTGTATCTGATGCAACACAAAAATCTGAATAGTGTTAATTGAATGTAATAATTTGTTATTTATGGTTTTGATGTTTGGCATATCAGTATTAACTACCATCTTTTAATTTAATACAGCAGCTACACACTACTTAAAACAATAACACACACACACACACACATGTTAACTACCATCTTTTAATTTACTACAAGCAGCTACACACTACTTAAAACAATAACACACACACACACACACACACACGTTAACTACCATCTTTTAATTTAATACAAACAGCTACACACTACTTAAAACAATAACACACACACACACACACACACGTTAACTACCATATTTTAATTTAATACTAGCAGCTACACACTACTTAAAACAATAACACACACACACACACACGTTCTTTTAATTTACTACAAGCAGCTACACACTACTTAAAACAATAACACACACACACACACACACATTAACTACCATCTTTTAATTTACTACAAGCAGCTACACACTACTTAAAACAATAACACACACACACACACACACACGTTAACTACCATCTTTTAATTTAATACAAGCAGCTACACACTACTTAAAACAATAACACACACACACACACACACACACACATGTTAACTACCATCTTTTAATTTAATACAAGCAGCTACACACTACTTAAAACAATAACACACACACACACACACACACGTTAACTACCATCTTTTAATTTAATACAAGCAGCTACACACTACTTAAAACAATAACACACACACACACACAGGTTAACTACCATCTTTTAATTTAATACAAGCAGCTACACACTACTTAAAACAATAAAATTATATGTGAACGTGAAAACATTAGACTCATATGTGGATGATTATTATTGACCACGACTGTAGTCTTCAAAAAAAAAAAAAAAAAATAATAATAATAATAATAATAATAATAATAGTAATACTTTGCAGCTTTACCTGACAACCCAAGCAATAATAATAATAATAATAACACTAACCATAATAAGAAAATACAAAAATAATAATAACAATAATAACAACAGCAATAATATCAATAAAAATAATAATAAACATAATAACAAAAATAATAACAATAATAAAAATAATATATGTTTATATACTTTTCAGCTTTACCTAACAACCCAAGCAATAATAATAACAATAATAATAATAATAGCAATAATAATAATAATAATAAAAACAATAATAATAATAATAAAAACAATAACAATAAAAACAACAATAATAACAATAATAATAATAATAAAAACAATAAAAATAATAATAACAACTGCAATAAAACTAATAATAATAATAATAATAATAATAATAATAGCAATAATAATAATAATAAAAACAATAATAAAAATAATAATAATAATTATAATATGTCTCTACTTTTCAGCTTTACCTAACAACCCAAGCAATAATAATAATAATAATAACAACAACTACAATAATAATAATAAAAACAATAATAACAATAACACTAATAATAAAAACAACAATAATAATAATAATAATAATAATAATAATAATAATAATAATAATAATAATAATAGCAATAATAATAATAAAAACAGTAATAATAATAATATGTCTCTACTTTTCAGCTTTACCTAACAACCCAAGCAATAATAATAACAATAATAATAATAATAAAAACAATAATAATAATAATAAAAACAATAATAATAATAAAAAAAAAAAATAGTAATAATAAAAAAAAAAAAAATAAAAAAAAAAAATAATAATAATAATAATAATAATAATAATATGTCTCTACTTTTCAGCTTTACCTAATGACCCAAGCTGGTACGTACATAAAGAAGTTTATACACGGCGACCTGGGCCGAACCAACCCTAACCTCAGACAGGTCATTGGGGTCGACCTGGATATTGTGGCCTTGGATGTCGAGGTATGGTATTTGTTTAGTTATACATATTATACGTAGATAATACATATATATATACGTAGATAATACATATACATACATATATTCATAAATAATACATATACTTACATATATCTGATACAGGGGAGTTCCTAGGGAACCTCAACTTCATTAGGAAGAGGACAGCCAAAGTCGTGACGAACAACATCTTGTAGGTTTATTCAAACGTTTCGACATATCTTATGTCATCATCAGTGATCTAAAAACAAACACCGAAAGGAATTAAAAACATTATTAATTAAAAACGAAGGGGATATGAGGAAAGGGTATTATTTAACTGGGGCTTTTCTAGTTTGATAAACAGGGACTCAGTAATTCTCAAATCACCAGAAGGACACTGCCTTAATACCTTAAAATGAGAAGAATTTGGTAAAACACCACAGGACTCACAGTGTTCCCTCACAGCAGAGAAAGGAGTTACAAGGAGTTACAAGGAAAAGAAGTACCCTAGGGGACCTTACGATCCATACAAAGAGGGTACCTGTGGGTTTAGTTGCGCAAGTAGGCGACCGTCCTCGAATGTGTCATGTGAAACCATCAAGGAACACTCGCACAACGGCTTAAAAAAGGAGGAGAGTGTAGCCTGCAACCCGTTCTGTCTGACTGACCCATATGCTCGCCGATACGGATCTTGAGAGCTCGCATGGTGCTCCCAATATACCCTGCTTGGCAGCCAGGGCAAGTAAACTGGTAAACTACCGACGAGCACAAGTGAGAAGGCATAGGGTCTTTGACTCAGAACAGTGAACCAATACGATAAGAGTTCATTAAAATGTATCGAAAGTTAATATGAGGATAGAATTTACTGAGGTTCTTTGACAATTTTTGCTGGAGTTTTAATGAAGCGTCACCAAAGAAAGGTAACACTAGATAAACTGACTCCCTCTCAACTGTTGGGACACACTGTTTTGGCTGGTATTTATCTGACAAGAATTTATTTACAATTTTGTAGAACCTGGTCTTACTATAACCATTATTTGAAGAAAAAAAAAATTTAAGAAAGTTAACTTCATCATGGAAAAAAACGAATGTTGAAGATAAAGCATAAGCCCTATGTAATAAAGTCTTAACAGCATTTACCTTGAAAAGGAGATGACAGTAGCTAAAGAATCTAGTACCAAGACCTGAGAAAGTGTCCTTACGGAAAATGGAAAAGACAAGTTTTCCACTATGTTTTCTAACCCACAAATCTAAAAACGAAATCATACCATTACTTTCACCCTCTCATGTAAATTTTATATTGTTATGCTGTTGGTTAACGTAATTTAAAAAATGGTCAGCGTGAACTTTATCTCTAAATAATAAAAGAGTGTCATCCACATACCGTTTGTAAACAATAGGTTTGAAATTGACAGGGCAATTCTTCAACCATAAATATTCATGAAAACATAAAAATATATTTGCTAAAGTAGGGTCTAAAGGGGATCCCATGGCAACACCATCAATTTGTTTGTATAAATCGTTATTAAAGATGAATAAGATATCTTTTACACATAAAGACAGCAATTCTTTAAACACTGATTTAGTCATACTCATAAAAGAATCAGTCCCTTGAAACAATAAATTAATACTTTAAGGTGTGTACATATTATTTTAGGGGGGTGCGGGAGTATGGGGCAAGCTTGGGGGGGGGGGTTTAATGGCGTGCGGGAGTATGGGGCAGGCTTGGGGGGGGGGGGGGTTTGGGGGGTGCGGGAGTATGGGGCAGGCTTTGGGGGGGGTTAGGGGGGTGCGGGAGTATGGGGCAGGCTTGGAGGGGGGGGTAGAAAGCCTGTCCCATATTCCCGCACCCCCCTAACCCCCCACCCCTTTGACAGTGTGATGTAATGTTGGTATGCCTGGTTTCATCTAACGGGATATTAGTAAAAAGTGACTGAACATCAAAGCTACATAAATAAAAAGAGTCAGGCAGCGAACAGTCAGACAAGGAATTACATACATAGTTCATACGAATTCTTTACCGTGTAGTCATTAATGGTATAGGGACTTAAAATGGGAACTGAAAATTTAGCAAGCTTGAAAGTAGCCGTATTGTAAGCAGCCAGGATAGGTCACCAGGTTTGTGAATCTTTGGGAGGCCGTATGGAGAACCTGGGGTCGAACCAGTAGCTTTGAGAGAGTGCGACTCTTCTTTTGAAATAACATTTAATCTCACAAGTTTATTAATAAATCTATTGACTTTATCCTCAAATTTTATAGTGACAGAGAAAACATCAGGAAAGCATAATTTAGAAAATTTTGTAAAGTCATTGATAATTACTTTCATTTTATCAATATAATCAGTTTTATTAAGGAGAACCATGCCATTTCCTTTGTCTGGTCTGCTCACAATTATGTCCTTATTTTTACCAAGTTGCCTTAGTAAGAATACATCAGAACGCGTAAAAATTGGAGAGAAAACCTTAAAAGACTTAAAACCATAAAAACTACTACATGAAATATTACGTAAACAGTTAATGACAGAATCAAAACTATAACCAGTAGCAATTGTACATGACTTAAGGCGATTAGCAAGCTTTTCAAAGGTTAGAAAGTAATTCACAAAATTAAGTTTGAAAACAGGGAGACAAAAATCAAGGCCAAAAGAGAGTAAATTTTTTTCTCTTTTTGTTAATGAAATGTCCGAATAATTAAAAATGACCTTGTCAGGGTCACAAGATCTTAAATCATAAATGGCACCAAGTCTCAGCAATTTAGATTCATGGGTTTTAGTTATCGTAATTGAGTATTTATCAAGATTTTTCTTTACAAAAGAATTTAAACAACAAAAGTCTAAACGAGATACTGCAGACCTCAGATTATCAGTAGCTTGAGCAAGTTTGAATAGACATGTATGCACTTCTTTCTCTTTGGACTTCATTTCAAGGTCCAAAAGCTTCACCTTCCATGATTTGCACAGATCTGAGTTACTGAGGGTTTTCTTGTATAACTTAAAATTTAAAAATTTGGGAAACACTTGATAGGTTTTGCAACTCACTAAAAACTTAAAATCAAGTACATATATATACGTACATATATATACATACATACATACATACATATATATTCATAAATAATACATATATATTCATAAATAATACATATACGTACATATATATACATACATACATACACATATATATATACGTACATACATATATATACATACATACATACCAACCTCAGACAGGTCATTGGGGTCGACCTGGATATTGTGGCCTTGGATGTCGAGGTGAGATATATACATATATACACACATACATATATATACGTAAATAATACATATACATACATACATATACATACATATATACATACATACATATATACATACATACATATATATACATACATATACATACATACATATATATACATACATACATATATATACATACATATATATACATACATATATATACATACATATATATACATACATATATATATACATATATATGGGACATTATGAGCTTCATTCAATCCTGTAAAGATACAAATTGGTAAGAACATACATATATACATACATATACATACATATATATACATACATACATACATATACATACATGTATTAATTGTAGCACTTGATGTAGTGTATTTATTTACATACATGCATACATACATACACATATTTATACACGTCACTATACAGGAGACAAGAGGAGTTATACACACACACACACACACACACACACATTTATTTATATACACACACACACACACATTTATTTACACACACACACATTTATACACACACCCACACACATTTCTCAATAATATATATATATTTTTTTTTCAGAATGTCGCTCTGGACTGGCCTCCAAAATGTAGTGAATAATAATAATAATAATAATAATAATAATAATAATAATAATAGTGGTAATAATGATAAAAATAAAAATAATGAAAATAAAAATAATAATAAAAATAATGAAAATGATAATTAACATAATAATAAAAATGAAAATAATAATAAAAATAATAATAATGATAATGATAATAATAATAAAAATGATAATAAAAATAATGAAAATAAAAATAATAAAAATGATAATAAATTATAATAATAAAAAAAATAAAAAAATAATGATAATAATAATAATAATGTAATCTGTGGTATTGAGAAAATTTTGTATTGCAACTGTTTATTATAATAATAATAATAATAATAATAATAATAAAAAAAAAAAATTATTAATAATGTAATAATAAATGGGGTATTGAAAATATTTTGTATTGTTGTGTGTTTGGATAATAATAATAATAATAATAATAATAATAATAATAATAATAATAGGTAGACTCCCTGCGATATTATTAATGTATTATTGTATTACTGTATTACTGTGTATTCTTATAATATTGTAATGATTCATTTGTTAGGGGTTTAATGTATTGAGGTAATGGTTGTTTATTGGTAAAATGTGGAACACTTTAACTACATTTTCTGGGATTCAAACAGGCTTCAAATAAGCCTCGACTCAACTAGGGGGGTATATAAACTCGGGGTTTTGTAAAATCTTCAGATTTCCTATCAAAATTACTTTTCATTACATTTTGAGCTTCACAGAGATTTTCTTTGGCAAACTGTCTAATCTCTTTCAACCTATTGCGAAAGTTCTGTACATATTTTCCTAAGGTCACCTGTTCAGAATTATCTAACCATGAGTCTTTCAGTACTCGCAAGGGGCCACGTACCTCATGGGGAAACACCAACTGATGGGGACTAAAACCTAAAGATTCTTGTTTACTATCTCGTATAGCAAATAATAGTAGATTGATTCCATCATCCCATTTCTTTCCTGTCTCTAAACAGTATTTCCGAAGCATGGATTTAAAGGTCTGATGGAATCTCTCTAAAACTCCTTGTGATTCTGGATGATAGGCAGTTGCGAGATATTGTTTTATTCCCAGTTGTTTCATACTACCCTTAAATAAATCAGATGTAAAATTACTCCCTTGGTCAGATTGCACTATTTTAGGTATACCATACAGAGTGAAAAAATTAATCATTTTGTCGACTATGGTCTTTGCATTTATCTTTTTAATAGGAATGGCTTCTGGATATCTAGTTGTGGCACACATCAAAGTTAACAAATAATTGTTACCTCTTTTAGTTTTGGGTAATGGACCAACACAGTCAATTATTATTTTTGAGAAAGGTTCTTCTACTACTGGTATAGGTCTGAGGGGTACTGGTTTTAAAACTTCATTTGGTCTACTAGCTAGCTGACACTCCCTACACGATTTGCAATACTTTGCTACATCCTTCATTAAACCAGGCCAAAAGAAATGTTTCAATATTCTACTACTAGTTTTGCTGCAACCTAAGTGACCTCCCATATTGTCATGAGAAAGCTCCAAAACAGACTCTCTTAGATTAGATGGCACTATGATCTGATGATTGTCAGCCCAGGTGTTTATGGAGGGTAAATTAAATGGATGATACTTCCTCATTAGTACACCTTCTTTCAAATAATAGCAACAACGACTGTTAGCACACTCTTCTAGGGATACTATCTCTTCAAAGCACTTAGCTAAAGTCGGATCCTGACGCTGACTCTGAACTAACTCCTCCCGAGTTATGGGAAGACTTTCTATCTTGGTTGGGGATACCTGTGGTTTGGGATTCACCACCTGATCACTTGAACTGTCAAACAAACCTCCAATATGTAGATCTTCCTCAGGATTCTCTGACGAATCACTCCTTGTAGCATTCAAAGTCGTATCCTCATTAGATTTCATACTTCTGGTAACTATGCACACAGGAAACAAGTCAGGATATTCTTCCTCCAGCTGCTTAGTGGGACTGTTAACAGAAGGGGTATCAGTTACTGTTAAGTTTGGGAAAACCTGTTTACCTGCTATGTCATTCCCTAATAAAAATGAAACTCCCTCTACAGGTATACTCTCTGTCACTGTCACAAAGCCTGTCATAAAGTCAGATTCAAGGTAAATTCTAACATAGGAACTGGTAATTGGACCACCTACTCCGTTGATTATGGTGCTTTCACCAGTAAAACATTCTCTAACTTGTGGAAAAGATCCCTTAAGTAATAGACTGTGTGATGCAGCAGTGTCCCGCAAAATTTTCACTGGATATTCAATATTCCCTGGTCCGTCCTTGGACACAAACCCACGAGACATGAAGTGCTTTAAACACTCAGCACCCCCTGCAATACCAGAACCATTAAGACACTGTTCTCCAACTGTGATGTCTTCACAATTGGGCCTAAACATACACTGAACAACACCTTCCCCAACACTTTCACTAGTTTGTCTCCTTGATGCACAGTTTCTTGCCACATGACCAATTCCTGAACATTTGAAACACTTAATATTACTCTTTAGTATATAATCTTTATTTGTTAATGAATTAGTGCTAGTCTGACCAGAACCTTTACTGGGGTAACAATTCCCATCATGATTAGACTGCCTCGAGGACCACTTACCTCCAGCCCTGTTTACAGTTGGAAATGAACCACCCTTGTGAGTCAGTACATAGTTTTCTGCCAAAATGGCTGCATGATTTCTTTCTTTCTCCCGGTCCTCTATTTTCTTAAGTTCCAACTCATACTCCATTTTTTTAATCAAAATAAAATCCGAATCTGTTTCTGAACTCAAAATTAGGGCTTCCTTACCCACTATTTCATTATCTACCATATCCTTAATTACTCTTTCCTTAAGTTCAGGTTTTCTTATATCACTAGAGAAATCTATATTATAATACTTGGCTAACGCTATCCAGTCATTCTTCCTCAATTCTGTTTTCTGCAGATATTCAACAGATGGATTATTTATAAACACTTGTAAATCGACCATTATAAATATTACCCAGTACCACAAAACAACACAAAAATGGAAGGCGTGGATGGTGAAGACCTTTCCTAATATTAATTTACGAAAAACATGCTATCCAATCCTGGCGAGGTCGCCATAAAATCTGTTACGTATTCAGAATACCCTCTGAACAGTAAAGATTCAAAATAAAAATAAAAATAAAAGAAATTCAAATCCAAATTATATAAATACAACTTGAACTGAATTTAAAGAAAAGGGAAAAATAGAAACACAAAATTACGTTACAAATAATATATTAATATAATAAACAATAACTGAAGGGACTTAATACTAACTTACAATACTAACTTAATATTAATTAACAAAAATACCTCAAACCTAATGAGTCAATACCAGTCTTCAACATCCACGAAACATAACATATTAATACTTAACCTAACCCTACTCACAGTCTCTTAACAGCCTATACGACTAATGTCAAAGGTGGTTCATTCCAACATAATAACCCCTCAAAAGGTCTGTTACAATACCTGAGATAGGTAAACAGGGCTGGACACTCGTGGACCTTGACGCAGTCACAGAAAACCAGATACTGACTGAAGATTTCTACTACTTGTTGGATTTCTTGGCTATCAACCAGAAGCATATAGCCAAAGGTCATTAAGCCATTGGATCCATTTTATTATATCAATCTATATAAGGTCATAAAGTTTTGTCTCCCTCAGAAAACTCATTACTTTGTTTATAATATTCTTGTCATCTGATAAAATATTTTCTATGGTGAAAGCTATATTTTTAAGTTGACAATGTTTTTTAATTTTAAGTCTTTGAGCAGTATATTTATTACAATGAATGAGCAAATGATTGATGGACATTATGGATGTGCATGATGGGCACTCAGGGGGAAAATTTCTATTTATATAGGGCTCTAGGTGGGTAATTCTGGTAGCGTTGACCCGAAGACGAGCCAACACCACCTCGTCCCTGCGACTACGCCATGATGACGTAGCCCAGGGTTCAATAAGTGTTCTTACTTTATTCCTGATATTTAATCCGGTCCACTGCCTTTGCCACAGGAGATGAATTCGAGACTTAATGAGTGAAACAAAACACCTGAGATCCGTACGGACTATGCTAAGGTCCAGATCAACAGTTGACCCGGCTAGTATATCAGCCTGTTCATTGCCATAGATACCATAATGTGAAGGTACCCATATTAGCTTGATTGATTTATTGGCACAAAACAGCTTACTAATGATATTACCCTGTATTTCGTTGTTAGTTGTATTTAAGGATTTAATAGCTTGAAGTGAACTTAATGAATCTGTAAAAATAACTATCCTATCGTGGGTCGTCGATAGGGCAAAATCCAAAGCTTTATTAATAGCAAAAAGTTCTGCAATAAAAATAGATGTATGAATCGGCAGTCTGAATCTTAACTGACATTCAGTCGACCATACACCTGCACCCACACATTCATCCGTCTTGGAACCGTCGGTATACAGATGGAAATATGAAAGATGTTGAACAATTATCTCACGAAACCTCTGGTGTACCTCCACCTCCGGCACCCGGGATTTAACCCCTGGCAGCCAGGAATCCACAATAGTGAAGGGGGGTGTTACCCAGGGTGCAATATTTACTAAAACCAGGGAATCGATTGTTGATAATTCTATACCGACACACTCTACGAGGTCGTGGAGTCTTGCTCTGAGGGACCTCACGCCAGTGCCCTCCGGGGCCGTGCGACGCCCAGGCGGATAACTCGGCCCTTCCGGGGGCCTATCGCCATGGCCCCCCGGCTGCAAATGCCTCACCAAGGCATTACCGGGAGGATGACTCGGCTCCCCGGGTACCTGAACTTGGGGCCTGGTCCCCATTGGCCTCACGCCAGTGCCCCCTGGGGCGCAGGGGTTCCCGGACGGACGACTCGGTCCCTCTGCCAGGGGCCTAGCGCCATGGCCCCCCGGGTGCTGTTGCCGTAGCAAGGCATTCCCGGGAATATGACTCGGCACCCTGGATTTCTTAGCACAGTATACTAATAGTAGTTGATCTCGTCTCAATCGGAGGGGAGGCACTTGTGACTCCACCTCTAGACGCTCGATTCGAGTGCAACGTAGGGCTCCAAGACACACACGCAAACACGCATTCTGCACAACATCCAAACCTTTCAACACAGACTCAGATGCCGAACCATACACTATTGACCCATAATCTACTCTAGATCTAATCAGGGATTTATATAGCATTAGCAATGACTTCCTATCTGCTCCCCATTGAGTACCAGAAATGCACTTCAGCAAATTGAGTGCTTTTAAACATTTAATTTTTAACTGACTGACATGGACTCGCCATGTCAGTCGACTGTCAAAATGCAGTCCAAGAAATTTAGTAGAATTTTGAATAGGTAGGGGGTTGACACCCATAGTCAGCCTGACGTCTGGCTTCTTCCTATGAGTGAAAATAACCCCTACACTCTTTCTTACTGAAAACTTAAAACCCCACTGGAGGCCCCAATTGTGAATCAAATCCAGTGCCAATTGGATCCGAGTTGCCGAAAACTCTGCATTACAGCTGGAGTGCCATATCGCACAGTCGTCGGCGTACAGTGAGTATTTAAGATTTCGAGGAGGAGCTGGTAGAATGTCATTGATCATACATAGAAATAAGGTCGGAGACAGAACACTCCCCTGGGGCACCCCATTTGCCTGGACAAATATGTCCGAGAAAGTGACTGTGTCCGAAAAAAGCTTGACAGAGAAAGTTCTGTCAGAAATGAAGTTCTTAACAAAAAAGGGCAGGTTACCGCGTAATCCCATCGCATATAGTTTCCTGAGGAGGCCATGTCGCCAAGTCATGTCGTAGGCTTTTTCAATGTCTAAAAATACTGCAATCAAAAATTGTTTTTTGGCAAATGCCTCTTGAATTTGAACTTCCAGGTTTACTAGCTGATCGAGCGTCTGGCGACCTTTACGGAAGCCACACTGCTCGTCAACCAGCAAATTCCTGGAATTTAAAAAATGCAATAGCCTACGATTAACAATTCGTTCCATGACCTTGCATAAGCAACTTGTGAGCGCAATAGGGCGATACGATGAAGTCGATCTGGGGTCCCCCCCTCCTTTCGGTATGGGAATGACATGTGCAAAGTGCCACGAGTTTGGAAAGGTGTGACCCCTCCAAATCTCGTTAAACACTTGCAACATCTTGACCATGGAATCATGATCAAGATGCTTTATCATCTCATACCGAATCTCATCGGGTCCTGGGGATGTCCCACTACAGGCTCCTAGGGCTTGGACAAGCTCTTGCATTGTTAGATCACTGTTGTAATCTAATTCATCTCCTGTGGCAAAGTCAATATGCTGCAGCTCTGATGCTTCCTTGATGGGCAGGAAAGCTGGATGGTAATTTTCAGAGCTGCTAGCAAAAGAGAACTGCCTGGCGAGGGCGTTAGCAATGTCTCTAGGTTCGTCATAATTGATGTTATTAAAAGTGATGTTGGTAATTTTATTAGAGATTTTTTTCTTATTCAATTTTCTTACAGTGGACCAGACTTGGGAAATTGATGTTTCACTATTGATACTAGAGACAAAGCATCGCCAGGAGTCTCGTTTGGCTTGTCTGATGGTTCGACGAGCCCTAGCTCTCGCAAGTTTATACTTGCGAAAGTTCTCATCACTAATGCGATTTTTGAAAAGCCTGTAGGCTCTATTCCTCTCACACAGTACCCTGCGGCAATCTGGCGTCCACCATGGAACTCTATGCTTTGCGCTATCTACCGAAGTCTTAGGAATTGTTGCCATTGCGGCTTTGAGGATATTATCTTGAATATTATTTACTTTATCATCAATGGTTTCTCCAACAATTTCAATATTGACACCCTTTGTGAAGGACACCCAGTCTGCTTTTTTTACGTTAAATTTAGGTGCTGAAGGCTCTTTAATAGTGTCGCTTTTAAATTTAATCACAATAGGAAAATGGTCACTTCCCAATGAGTCATCAATGGGTAGCCACTGGCAAGAGGCTGCAATGGATGGGGAGACCAGAGATAGGTCAAGAACGCTAAAATTACCAGTATTATCATCAACTCTCGTCGGACTACCGTCGTTCAGAAGAACCAAATTGGAATCACTGATTAGCCTAGCCATCTGTTCCCCCTTTCTGTCATCCTGCAGGGAACCCCATAACGTATGATGAGCATTAAAATCACCTACAATTAATTTTCTACAGGGCAGACTGTCCTGTAGATCAAAAACATCATCATAAGTTACTGTATCAGGAGGACAGTAGACAGAACAGATAGTCAGGTAGGTGCCACCGAATTTTACTCTGCAAGCGACACTTTCCAGAGGAAAATTACAGGGCACATCAGTGAAAGGGAGGTTATGGCGGATGTAGATTGCCACTCCACCTCCACCCCTCCCCCCACGGTCCCTCCTAATTAACTTGTAGTTCCGAAGCTGAACAACCTCGTCTTCGACTTGGTCGTTCAGATGAGTTTCCTGAAGGGCAATAATATCGGCAGCGTAAGAACAAGCCAAAAGTTTAAGTTCATTTAATCTAGCTCTAAGACTTCGACAGTTCCATTGGAGTATGGTTAGCGCGAAGATTATCGCTGTTTATGGGGTTTCTTGGAGCCTTGTTCGTCTGGCCGAACCTTTTTGTGCTGGGAGGGAAGACCCTCTTCCTCCTCTGCACTTCCCGGGGACCTCCCGCGGGCAGGTTTCGCGACGGTAGTCTCCATCGCCTGTTCCTCTCCATGAGGTACAGAGCCAGTCCTCGAACGGCTCGTCTCGCGACGAACCGGACGACTCCCGGATGTAGGCTTCATGGGAGTCACCTGAGCGAGAACATGAGATTTTGAAGCTGATACGGTATCATCAGCTTTGTGGTGCTTCTTTTGCTGGGTTGATTCAACAACTTCTAATTTCTTTGTCAAACTTTCTACTAGCAACGTTAATTTACTTACAGTATCCTTCAAGTCTTTAATTTCATTATCTTTAGCTTGGATAGCCACGTTAACATTTGCTGTAGTTACAGGAGCAGTGTTGCCAGTTATAGCTGCAGCATAGGAAATTGTGGGAGTTTGGTTAACCCCCTCCACCTTCCTCTTTGCCTCACCATAACTAACATCATGAGCCCTCATGTATGCCATTGCTTCAGTCTCCACTTTAAGGCTCCTGCAGTCACCTGCACTTGCCTGGTGGGGGCCGCCACAATTAGCACACCTGAAGACTGTCTCTGAACACAACTCAGTCTCGTGTCTACCTGCACATTTACCACAAGTGAATGAATCTTTATTGAAACACCTCAATGCCGTGTGTCCGAATTTCTGGCAACGGAAACAACGCATCGGTTTCTGAATGTATGGTCTAACGTGAACTATTTCGTATCCAATCTTTACCGTTTCCGGAATCTGGGCTGAAGCAAAAGTCAGGAAACACAAGCCAAATTTCTCTCTCTTGTTCTCTCTCATCCTGGTCATACTTTGTACATCAACAACGCCTTGGTCCTTCATTCCTTCCAAAATTTCAGCCTCATCCAGAGCGGCCAAATCCCTATGGAAAATGACGCCCTTACAGGTATTCGGCCCCACTGGAATGGTGGCTTTCACCCTAAAGTTATGAATTTGCGTCAGTTTAAGGAGATCCTTAACCTGGGATGCCTTCAGTACTTTTACCAGGATACTACCATCACGCAACTTGTTAGCAGCAGCAAGACTGCCACCCACTTGACCATCAAGGACCTTTTTGACGATAAAGGGGTTAAAATTCTTGAGAGACTGACCCTCATCTACACATCTAATATTTACATAGCGAGCATTCATAGGAGGAATTTTAACATCAGGTTGTCTTTGTCTGTCTGCCGTAGGGGTTCCATTATTGTCAGCCATTGTCCTAGTTTGGTCCTTGGTCGTTAACCTCCCTCCTTGAGGAGGAGGGAGGCTAGTCGGGGGTTCATCCATCCGGGGCATCGGACTACGTCCGACCCCTCTCCTCGCACACTCACCTACCTCCCTGAACTATTGTATCAACCCCCAAAAATGGACAATAATTTAGGGAATAAAAGTTACCTTTACTCGCCCCCCCCTAGTGGTAGCCTGGCGGCGTTCTCCAGTACCAGCTAGGGGATCGGAGTTTGTGCGGAAGGAACTTCCCCACCACCGAACCTGCCTAATGCGAGGGGTGGTGTAGTAGGAACCCACCTCCCAAGCGAATACCGTTGCTCAGCCAAGAGACAACCGTAGGCCCAGGAGGTCGCACGGAAAATATAGAAGAAAAAGTAGTTTAAGAAAAAGAGGTGCCCAAATGACGCACCAGACTACTGGGCCCCCCTACCACAGGGTTTCCCCTGAGGCAGTGAGTGCTGCGGGTCTGGTGTGGGGAACAACTAACTACTATCTACCATAAACTACTGGTTGTCCTCCAGCAAAAAACAAATCACTGAAGGTGTACACAGCAGTGCAGCAAAATGCTGCAAATTTACTTTACAATATTACTTTACCAAGGCAAAGAAACAACAGAGTACTGCCGGTAAGAGGCCTCGGTACACCAAGGTAACTCCACGAACAATACTGTAGTCTGTTGTTGCTGTGCTAAACGAGGACGAGGTCTGGACACAACAAAGTCTGGACGCATAATGGTGTGGTGCCTGACTGAAGATTTAACAAAACCCCGAGTTTATATACCCCCCTAGTTGAGTCGAGGCTTATTTGAAGCCCTGTTTGAATCCCAGAAAATGTAGTTAAAGTGTTCCACATTTCACCAATAAACAACCATTACCTCAATGCATTAAACCCCTAATAAATGAATCATTACAATATTATAAGAATACACAGTAATACAGTAATACAATAATACATTAATAATATCGCAGGGAGTCTACCTAACAGTAATGATAATAATAATAATAATGTTAAATGTAGTATTGAATTTTTTTTGGCCTGTTCTGAGAGTGGTGGGGGTTAGGAGGGTGCGGGAGTAGGGGACATGCTTGGGGGGGGGGGTTGGAGGGTGCGGGAGTAGGGGACAGGCTTATGGGGGGGTTGAGGGGTGCGGGAATAGGGGGACAGGCTTGGGGGGGTAGAAAGCCTGTCCCCCTACTCCCGCACCCCCCCGACCACCTCAACCCCCCCCCCCCCAAGCCTATCCCCCTACTCCCGCACCCCCCTGACCCCCTACTCCCGCACCCCCCCCCCAAGCCTGTCCCCCTAGTCCCGCACCCCCCAAAACCCTGCCTCCAAGGCAATGGTAATAAATAACACACACACACACACACACACTAACCTTTTAACACAGGGTGAGAATTGTAATGAATAACACAAGCCTGGGAACACACACACACACTAACCTTTTAACACAGGGTGAGTAAATCACTTAGTGTGTATGGTAATGAATAACACAAGCCTGGGAACACACACACACACACACACACATTATCCTTTTAACACAGGGTGAGTAAGTCACTTAGTGTGTATGGTAATGAATAACACAAGCCTGGGAACACACACACACATTATCCTTTTAACACAGGGTGAGTAAGTCACTTAGTGTGTATGGTAATGAATAACACAAGCCTGGGAACACACAAACACACTAACCTTTTAACACAGGGTAAGAATTGTAATAATAATTTGTGAGGTGTGTGACACAGGTGCCTCCTTTATATCTCAGTTTTGTTTTGTTCTACGGCTCAACGGGTCCAAGGACTTTGTCAATCATACAATGAGGGTTTTCTGTACACAGTTTCATTACATACACTGCATTACACACCCAATATACTATAACGATATGGGACGTTATCACCCAGGATGACTGAAGACTCGATGTGCAGTACAAGGCAGTTTATTGATAGGTAACACTAGGTAAGGTTGTGGTGAACCAAGCAGCGTGGTGTGTGAGTGTGTACTGGTGAGTGCGTCTGGAAGGTGTTGACGTTAGCCGAGCCAGCAGGTAAGTGACTCCTGCAATCTCGGTACGAAGGTGGGCTACAGGTAGCTGGAACAAGTGACGGCAGCGAAGCGTCGGGTCTGAGTTAGTCAGGAGAAGGTCTAGAAGCGTAGTGTGTGATAGTAAGTGTAAAGCTTGCTTGGTTCACTACAATACAAGTGTACTGTACAATGAGGGTTTTCTGTACACAAGTTTCATTACACACCCAATATACAAGTGTACTGTACAATGAGGGTTTTCCGTACACAGTTTCATTACACACCCAATATACAAGTGTACTGTACAATGAGGGTTTTCTGTACACAGTTTCATTACACACCCAATATACAAGTGTACTGTACAATGAGGGTTTTCCGTACACAAGTTTCATTACACACCCAATATACAAGTGTACTGTACAATGAGGGTTTTCCATACACAAGTTTCATTACACACCCAATATACAAGTGTACTGTACAATGAGGGTTTTCCATACACAAGTTTCATTACACACCCAATATACAAGTGTACTGTACAATGAAGGTTTTCTGTACACAGTTTCATTACACACCCAATATACAAGTGTACTGTACAATGAGGGTTTTCTGTACATAGTTTCATTACACTTCATTACACTTCTTTCTTTGTTTTTCAATTGTCTTATTCTCAGGTTATCTTGGAGCAATGGACCCCAACCAGGGGTCTATAGTTGCATCATAACCGTTGATCGCAGAGTATCCAAGGGCTCTCTAATTAAGACAAAGGGTGTGGTGTGTAGCGTGTTTGTATATATTGTGTAAATAGAGAGAGAGTGATGTCTTTGGGAGTATGTTGGACTACTCTCAGTGTATGTGAGACACGAAAAAGAAATTAGCAAAGGTGGACAGACAGGTGAAACGGGAGTTCCAACCCTCCCTATCACCAGTCCAGCGTCTACCCTAGGAACACTGCCCTGTTTGGCTGGTGTCTTCAGCCTCCTCCTACCTCTCTCCTGTGTGAACAATGCTGTGTTTCTTAAGGTCAGATTTCCAACTAAACTTTTCACCACACTCATCACACATAAACATTTTCTTTCCAGTATGAGTCAACAAATGGTGAGTGAGATGACATTTCCTACTAAACTTTTGACCACATTGTTGACAGACCAACTTGTTACACTTCTCTTCTCTGACAACATTGATGGTGTCACTTCCTTCCACCTCCATCACTAACACAGCTTTATTCTGCCACCAATATGACCACTTGGTTATTACTGTTGTCAGGGCTGCCAACCACACTGTTATTGGTGTCAGGGCTACCAACCACAGTGTTACTTCATATGAATCTGAAACAATAACAATACCAGTCTTACATCATTTGAAGATTCAAACATTTACTGAATATTTACTGTAATATTCTGTAGCACCAAAAATTGACTATGTCCAGTTAGGTCCCGGTAGTTTGCCTCGGTTAGGTCCCAATAGTCTGCTGTTAGGTTAGGTAAAGTTATGTTAGGTTAGGTTAGGTCAAATAAGGTAAGGTTTGGTTATGTTTGGTTAGGTCAGATAAGGTAAGGTAAGGTTTGGTTAGGTTAGGTCAGATAATGTTAGGTTATGTTAGGTCAGGTCAGATAAAGAAAGGTTATGTTATGTTATGTTATGTTAGGTTTGGTTGGGTCAGGTTAGGTCCCAGTAGTTTACCCAGGTTAGGTCCCAGTAGTTTACCCAGGTTAGGTCCCAGTAGTTTGCACAGGTTAGGTCCCAGTAGTTTGCACAGGTTAGGTCCCAGTAGTTTGCTTAGGTTAGATCCCAATAGTTTGCACAGGTTAGGTCCCAGTAGTTTGCACAGGTTAGGTCCCAGTAGTTTGCCTAGGTTAGGTCCCGGTAGTTTGCCCAGGTTAGGTCCCGGTAGTTTGCCCAGGTTAGGTCCCGGTAGTCCGATGCGGTCTAGGTTAGGTTAAGTCAGGTCAGGTAAGGTCAGGCTAATTTCAAAATGCCCCATTTGAATATGCCCTATCTTTGAAATGGGGCATTTGCAGAGGAAATGCCATAGAAGGAAATAGTCTTAGAATGGTCTAAATTAGTGGGTAATGAATGTAGAAATACCGTACTCAATAACGGTAATTCTTTCAATATTTACCGGTCAGGCTAATTTCAAAATGCCCCATTTGAATATGCCCTATCTTGGAAATGAGGCATTGTAAAAGAAAATGCCATAGAAGAAAAGTGTCTTAGAATGTTAATCATTAGTGGGTAAAGAAGGTAAAAACATTGTAATATAAAATGGCAATATAATAGATAATTACCGTTATATTACCTCGTTTTTTTTTTTTTTCCGCCAGGTTTGTGTGTGTGTTTTTTTTCAAGGGTTGTGTGTGTGTGTGTGTTTCCAGGCTTATTTTATTCATTACTTTACAGGTTAATAACATAATTTACTAAGCCTGTGTTAATTAATTAAATGATTATACTTGTTAAATTTAATTATCTTATATCGATGAATTATATATTGTATTTCACTTGGTTTCCTTCTCTATTGACTCGTATATATCATAATAAACCACTAAAGAACCATTAATATTATCAATTACAACAATACAACATAGAAAACTACAAAACTCACACTTTATTATTGTTGTTGTTGTTGATGATGATGACTGAGAGTGACTCGCGTTCGGGTGTAGCCTTTGCAACGGTGCTCTCTTATTGTCTTCCTCTGCAGACTCTGCAGAGAGAAAACAAAAAACAGCACCAAAGAATACATGTATACACATCATACTTTCATCCTCTATATCCTATACAACCTGCTCGTCCCTATATACTCCTTCTTCTCCTCCTCCTCCACCTCCCTGCCAGACCACACCCCTATGCACATCCCTCCTCTTCCCCCACCACTCCCCAACCCACCCCACATCCCTCCTCCTCCCCCACCACTCCCCAACCCACCCCACATCCCTCCTCCTCCCCCACCACTACCCAACCCACCCCACATCCCTCCTCCTCCTCCTACTCTTCCTCCCTACCCCACTTCCTCGTCTCATTCTTTCACACTCTCTATTATCACTGGACTGTACAGCTCTCGTTCACTAAGACCTAGCATCACTTTAGCTGCCACTGTCGCTTCCACCATCTCCTTCCATTTTCTCACTCCAAGTTCACTAATTACCACATTCAGCATGATAGCTCTCTCTCGTTCATACTTATCACATACCATCAACACATGTTCTACTGTCTCATCTTCCCTACTCTCACACATCCCACACACCTTACTACCTTCATTACTCCATCTATATATTCTGTCATTCACCTCCAGTGACTTCGTTCTTGCCTTAAACATCAGCTCACTTCCCCAGCTACCATCATAGAACACTTCACTCCTTGGTATGTCCTTAGAGGAGTACCAATCTAGCTTGCTCTTCTGACTTATGCCTCTCATCCATTCATCTCTGCCTATTTCTTGTATCCATCTCTTAATCTCATTCATCCATTTCTCATCACTCCATCTGCCCCTTTCATCTAGCATTGGGTACTGCATTCCACACTTTTCCATTCTCTTATCACACATCCTTCTTCACTTGGTGTACCGTCCAGTCCATTTATACCCCATCTGTCTTCATTCATTCCCTCTAGTCTAACCTTATATCTCAACACTCCTTTGGCTATCCTCTCCTCAAACGTACTCCATCCAGCGTCACCTCTTATTGCTTCCACACCTACATACTTGCTTGCACCTAATGCTGTTCTTCCTATCCTATTCTGTACTACTTCCAGTCTGTTAAAGTCATTCACTGTCCATGTCATAGTCTCCAGTTCATACATGAGTCCAGGTACAGCCATACCTTTCCATACACCACACACTACCTCATACTTATTGGCTCTACACCTTGCCACACTTCCTAGTCTTCCTACCCACTGGTTTGCTCTTGATAACCTATCAGTCTTTGTCCTATCACACCCTTTCTCATCCACAATTATTCCCAAGTATCAATACTCTTTTGTCCTTTCAATCACATTTTCACCCAGTCTCCACGTTCTACCTATATCCTGGTCATCCACATTCACTACCAATACTTTGCTCTTATCACTCCCAAACTTGACATTAAAATCATACCCATACTCTGTAACTATATCAAGTATTCTCTGCAGTGTCTCACCTGTCTCACTCAGAATCACCACATCATCTGCATACAACAAAATACTCAGTACATACTCCCCTACTTGAATCCCTAAACCTTCCTTCCTCACTTGTGCAGCTAGTTCCTCTGTATACAGACCAAACAACAATGGTGAAAGTACGCATCCTTGCCTCACACCTCTCTTACTCTCCACCCACCCTGTCTCTAAATCGCCCATACTGTACACTGCCCTGGTTTCCTTATACATACTCATTATAATATTCATTACCTTGCTACTAACTCCCACTCTCTCCAACACCTTGCCTAGCTTATACCTGTTAACTCTGTCATACGCCTTCTCAATGTCTAGAAATGCTAAGTAAACTTTCCTGTTATCTTTCACAATTTTTTCAATAACTTCTCTCACTACGAACATATATTATCCTCCCCTCTCCTATCTGTCCTAAAACCATTCTGTTCCTCTCCCATCACTTTATACCTCTCCACATTCTCTTTCAACCTTTCATTCAGGATGCCACAAAACACCTTTGATACTGTATCTGTTAGAGCTATAGGCCTATAGTTCCTAAGCTCCCTCTAACTCTTGTGTCCTCCCTTATGCAATACAGTCACTCTACTCTCATTCCACTTACTTGGCACTTTTTCCTCTACCCAGATTGCTCTGAATAGAGAATAAAGTCCTTTTAATACTCCTTCTCCTCCCTCCTTGTAGAACTCATACGGAACCCCATCCCTGCCTGCTGCTTTACCTGCTTTCAGTTTCCCTACATACTTCCTAATCTCAGCGCTACTTATTTCTGCCTCATTCACACCACCTATTTCCTCCCAGAATTCCTTTATAGCATCACCTTGTCCCTTGTGTCCCTCACTATGTTTCCTAAAACCATTAATTCATCCACTCTGATTCTCTCCTTCTGCTTCTCACCCCTTAAGAAGTCACACCACTCTTTATCACCTTCCTCTCCCTTGGCACGCAAACTCTCTACCACTTTCTTGTCATCCACAACTCTGGCTTTTCTGATCAGTTTTTTTATCTCCTTCTGTCTACGTTCATACTCCTTCCATGCCTCCTCATATGCTATTCTATCTGGCTTTCCTGAGCAGTTTTTTTTACCTCCTTCTGTCCACGTTCATACTCCTTCCATGCCTCCTCATATGCTATTCTATCTTCCTCATTATTGCCTACATTTTTCCTTAGTCGTCTACACTTCCCATTACTCTCCTTCCTCGCATTCTCAATATCTTCATTCCACCAGCTCTTCATCAATCTTCTTTTATTGCTATTCCTCACCCTTCCTATCCTTCTCTCACCCACCTCTATCACTTTCCTAATCAGGGAATCATTCAGTTCATCCACTCACAACCAGTGTTGCCAATTTTGTAGTACCAATTTCCCACAGATTAAGGATTTTTTTCCCACAGATTAAAATGAAGATCCCAGAAAACAAATAGACAAATTTTATTGTTTCTTTTTAATATACATAAATATTGTATTGATACATTTCTCCTCACTAAAGAAAAGCAATTACTTAATATTTGACAACCATATAACTGAACTTTGCTGAAGGTAAACTTAAAAATGCCAGTTTTATTTTCCGTAAAGACTAACTAGGCCTATGAGAACTTAGCTAAACAATGTTAATAATGACAATTAGATATACAGTATACATACCTACAGCCACAGATTCTTATTGTAGTACATCAAGAGCAATAATATTATTCTCCTCCTCCTCTTCAGAACCTTTAGAATTGAAACTTCTGATCATATCATCAGAAGGCTCAAAGTTTACACAGGATTGAAAATAATGAACCAATCCATACTTTATTTTTAACAATTAATGCCTCTACTGACCTAACACTGAGACGATTTCTCAGTTTAGAGTGAACAACATTTATCTGTGAAAATATTCTTTCTACTGTGGCATTAGAAAATGTAAGTGATAGTAATGACAAGACAAGGCCAAGAGGGTCCAAGGAATTCACTGTATGGTGGATGATGTGGGTGATAAAGCCTCGGGGGTAAAGATGAGATGGAGATTATTTTGGGGAGAAGATCTTGACAAAGCTTGTCATTCCCTTTCTTCAAGACTCTCAAAATGTTGTGGATGTCACTCAGGCTACCTTTCTGCACAACCAAGCACCATATGTGAAAGTGCTTTGAACCCA
This sequence comes from Petrolisthes cinctipes, assembly GCA_033782935.1. Classification (NCBI taxonomy): domain Eukaryota; kingdom Metazoa; phylum Arthropoda; class Malacostraca; order Decapoda; family Porcellanidae; genus Petrolisthes; species Petrolisthes cinctipes. The sequence continues at coordinate 34,491 of JAWQEG010002446.1, forward strand.
GCCAGAACCTTCTGAAGGACAACAACATTGACTTCTTTGGTAATGACGAGTGGCCCAGTAATTCTCCTCATCTATGAGAGAGAGAGAGAGAGAGAGAGAGAGAGAGAGAGAGAGAGGGCATGTAGGGTCAGAACAAGTTTTTTTCTTTACCTTCATCGTCGGGTCTTGCTATGGATGCAAACATAACTGTACCCCTTATAGTCCTTGGTAATGACGAGTGGCCCAGTAATTCTCCTCATCTGTGAAAATGTTGGATCTATCTTGAAGGACGAGGTTGAAAAAAAGGATGTTGTGTGAACCTCTATCAACTCCATTTAGTCGTACCAAGATGGAGGAGCACATCAATGGTGTTCTTCGGGTAATAGATCAACACGGAGCTTTTTGAGTCACTTTTGTCTTCCTACCCTGCTCGTCTTGAAGCTGTTCATGACGCCAATGGAAGCAACACTGAATACTCACCTTGTCACCATACACCTACAATATAATGTGCTACCACTTGATATTTTCTGTTTTTTCCTATCATGCTTAGAGGGGAGGGGAGAAATCATTGTTTGCCACCGCTTACATTCAATGTTTTATTTCATGTGTAAACAGTTTTGTGTAACGTGAGTTGGGATTTGTCAGAAAACTTTTTACCACATTCATTACACTTAAAATCCTATACTCTTGTATGAACTTTTATATGTACATTAAGGTTAGATTTCTGACGAAACCTTTTCCCACATTCATTACATTCAAAGTTCTTCACTCCTGTGTGTATAAGTATGTGTTGCTTTAGTTCACCTTTTGTCACAAACCTTTTACCACATTCTTCACATTCAAAGTTCCTCTCTCCTGCGTGTATAAGTATGTGTCGTTTTATTTCACCCTTTCTCACAAACTTTTTACCACATTCCTTACATTCAAAGTTCTTCACTCCTGTGTGTATAAGTATGTGTTTCTTTAGATTACTCTTTGTCACAAGCTTTTTACCACATTCATTACATTCAAATTTCTTCACTCCTGTGTGTATAAGTATGTGTTGCTTTAATTCACTCTTAGTCACAAACTTTTTACCACATTCTTCACATTCAAAGTTCTTCACTCTTGTGTGTATATGTATGTGTTGCCTTAATTTACTCTTTGTCAGAAACTTTTTACCACATTCTTCACATTCAAAGTTCTTCACTCCTGTGTGTATATGTATGTGTTGCATTAAATTATCCTCTCTCACAAACTTTTTACCACATTCTTCACATTCAAAGTTCTTCACTCCTGTGTGTATAAGTATGTGTTGCTTTATCTCACCCTTTGTCACAAACGTTTTACCACATTCTCCACATTCAAAGTTCTTCACTCCTGTGTGTATAAGTATGTGTTTCTTTAGATCACCGTTTCTCACAAACTTTTTACCACATTCTTCACATTCAAATTTCCTCTCTCCTGTGTGAACAATGCTGTGTTTCTTAAGGTCAGATTTCCAACTAAACTCTTCACTACACTCATCACACATAAACATTTTCTTTCCAGTATGAGTCAACAAATGGTGAGTGAGATGGCATTTCCTACTAAACTTTTGACCACATTGTTGACAGACCAACTTGTTACACTTCTCTTCTCTGACAACATTGATGGTGTCACTTCCTTCCACCTCCATCACTAACACAGCTTTATTCTGCCACCAATATGACCACTTGGTTATTACTGTTGTCAGGGCTGCCAACCACACTGTTATTGGTGTCAGGGCTGCCAACCACAGTGTTACTTCATATGAATCTGAAACAATAACAATACCAGTCTTACATCATTTGAAGATTCAAACATTTACTGAATATTTACTGTAATATTCTGTAGCACCAAAAATTGACTATGTCCAGTTAGGTCCCGGTAGTTTACCTCGGTTAGGTCCCGATAGTCTGCTGTTACGTTAGGTTTAGTTATGTTAGGTCAGATAAGGTAAGGTTTGGTTATGTTAGGTTAGGCCAGGTAAGGTTATGTTTAGTTAAATATGGTAAAGTTCGGTTATGTTATGTTATGTTAGGTCAGATAAGGTAAGGTAAGGTTTGGTTAGGTTATGTTAGGTTAGGTCAGATAAGGTAAGGTAAGGTTTGGTTATGTTAGATAAGGTTATGTTTGGTTATGTTAGGTTAGGTCAGATAAGGTAAGGTAATGTTTAGTTAGGTTAGGTCAGATAATGTTAGGTTAGGTTAGGTCAGGTCAGATAAGGAAAGGTTATGTTAGGTTTGGTTGGGTCAGTTGAGGTCCCAGTAGTTTGCCCAGGTTAAGTCCCAGTAGTTTGCATAGGTTAGGTCCTAGTAGTTTGCACAGGTTAGGTCCCAGTAGTTTGCCCATGTTAGGTCCCAGTAGTTTGCACAGGTTAGGTCCCAGTATTTTGCAAAGGTTAGGTCCCGGTAGTTTGCACAGGTTAGGTTCCAGTAGTTTGTCCAGGTTAGTTCCCGGTAGTTTGCACAGGTTAGGTCCCAGTAGTCTGATGCGGTCTAGGTTAGGGCAGGTAAGGGAGGCTAATTTCAAAATGCCCTATCTTTGAAATGGGTTATTTGCAAAGGAAATGCCATAGAAGGAAATAGTCTTAGAATGGTCTAAATTAGTAGGTAATGAAGGTAAAAATACCGTACTCAATAACGGTAATTCTTTCAATATATACCGGTCAGGCTAATTTCAAAATGCCCCATTTGAATATGCCCTATCTTGGAAATGGGGCATTTCAAAAGAAAATGCCATAGAAGAAAAGTGTCTTTGAATCTTATTAATTAGTAGGTAAAGAAAGTAAAAACATTGTAATATAAAATGGCAATATAATAGATAATTACTGTTATATTTCCTCGCGTTGTTTTTTTTTCCAGGTTTATGTGTTTTTTTTTTCAAGGGTTGTGTGTGTGTGTGTTTTCAGGCTTGATTTATTCATTACTTTACAGGTTAATAACGTAATTTACTAAGCCTGTGTTAAATAATTAAATGATTATACTTGTTAAATTTAATTATCTTATATCGATGAATTATATATTGTATTTCACTTGGTTTCCTTCTCTATTGACTCGTATATATCATAATAAACCACTAAAGAACCATTAATATTATCAATTACAACAATACAACATAGAAAACTACAAAAACTCACACTTAATTATTGTTGTTGTTGTTGATGATGATGACTGATAGTGAGGCGATGCGATGCGATGATGTCGAGGGATAGCCTTTACAACGGCACCTCTTCTGTCGTTTATTTGTTGCTGAGTTCCTTTAATTTCTTCTCCCTTATTTTCCAGGACTTATAACGATATTCTTTTATATTGTCCAAACATTTTCCACTGTCGAATAACAACCCTCCAATGATGTTTTCCTTGCATTCGATATAAGGCTGTTGCAATTTTCCAATTTTACTTCTTTCTTCAACATAGCCAGTACAGTCAAGCACAAAATGTTCTAAGTTTTCTGGATCTGATCCACACATCTTACATCCTGTTTCATTGTCCTCTTTTCTAAATCTTTTTCTATCTCCCAAGTTTAAAGTATTTGTCCTACATTTAAATAACACCACTGATGCTGGTGTTGTTGTCATATAGTTCCTCTGTCATTCCCATTTCCTTTTTCCATTTTCTGTAAATCTTTAGGGTAGTCTTACTTTCCATTTCCTCTCTCCAGTTCTTAGTGTCCAATTCATAAATCTTGTTTAGGATTTGTTGCTTCTTCATGGTTTTTAGTTTATCTAAATTGATATCTAATGCTTTCATTCCCTCCTCACATTCCTTCATCCATTTATTTGTTCTATTATCCTTCAATTCTTCTACTATTTCGTATGTTAATTTGTTTCCTCCATCTCTCATTATTCCTTGAAAATATTGTAATTTTGTTCTAGTAATTCTTTATTTCATGAGTGAGGCACCCACTTCTCCTCTTAGTCCACTAATTGCTGTGCTTTTTCCTGCCCCAAGAATTGTCTATGGTTTGTATTCTTAAGGTTCTTTGCATTTTTCAGAATCTGCCATTTCATCCATGTTTCTTTTAATTTTAACATGAGTGGTCTCTTCTTTCCTGGTTCATTTATTAATCCTAATCATGCTGCATCCAAAATTTCTACATCCTCTACTTTTACTTCCCTTTGTATTATATCCAGAGAGTTTTCTATGTCTTTCTGTATCTTTTCCTTTGGTTCTGATTCCTCGGGTTCTTCTAAATTATAAATGATAATATTATTCCTCTTTCTCTCTTTTTCCTCTCTCTCTTTCATATCTTCAACCATTTCACTTTTTAGTTCTACTTTCATTATCTCTATTTTCTTATCTCTCTTCTTCAGTTCTAACTCCATTTCCTCTAACATATCTTTCTTTAACTTATCTAAACTCTCCTCCCACTGCATCATTTTTTCCTCAAAGAAAGATCTCAACTCCTTTTTCCTCTCATCAACCTTTTTTCTTAATTCCCCGTCTGGTGTTAACAGTCTCTTCTTTGCTACTGGTATACATCCAGAACATATCCATACTGATTCAGAATCTTTCAACTCTCTATATAGGGTAGGACTGACCTGCTCACATCCGATGTGGAACCAGACACTACACATATCACATTGTATTCCTCTCTCCTGTTGTTTTACTCTGTTTTCACATCTTCCACAGCTGTCTTCTCTTCGTGCTCCGCTTCTTGCACTTCGACTAGCCATCTTCTTCACTTTAGTTTATGTGGTAACTTTTATAAAGTTTACATTATTTGGGAAACTCAGCTCTCAGTTTTCGAACCTGCCGCCACTGGCTCCTGCAGTTCATACTCTTTCCATGCCTCCTCATATGCTATTCTATCTTCCTCACTATTGCCTACATTTTTCCTTAGTCTTCTACACTTCCTATTACTCTCCTTCCTCGCATTCTCAATATCTTCATTCCACCAGCTCTTCATCAATCTTCTTTTATTGCTATTCCTCACCCTTCCTATCCTTCTCTTACCCACCTCTGTCACTTTCCTAATCAGGGAATAATTCAGTTCATCCACTCAGTCACAACCAGTGTTGCCAATTTTGTAGTACCAATTTCCCACAGATTAAGGATTTTTTTCCCACAGATTGAAATGAAGTTCCACAAAACAAATAAAGACAAATTTTATTGTTTCTTTTTAATGTAGATGAATATTGTATTAATGCATTTCTCCTAACTAAAGAAAAACAATTACATAATATTTGACAACCATATAACAACTTTGCTGAAGGTAAACTTAAAAATGCCAGTTTTATTTTCCGTAAGGACTAACTAGGTCTATGAGAACTTAGCTAAACAATGTTAATAATGACAATTAGATATACAGTATACAAACCTACAGCCACAGATTCTTATTGTAGTACATCAAGAGCAATAATATTATTCTCCTCTTCAGAACCTTTAGAATTGAAACTTCTGATCATATTATCAGAAGGCTCAAAGTTTACACAGGATTGAAAATAATGAACCAATCCATTTTTAACAATTAATGCCTCTACTGGCCTAACACTGAGACGATTTCTCAGTTTAGAGTGAACAACATTCATCTGTGAAAATATTCTTTCTACTGTGGCATTAGAAAATGTAAGTGATAGTAATGACAAGACGAGGCCAAGAGGGTCCAAGGACTTCACTGTATGGTGGATGATGTGGGTGATAAAGCCTCGGGGGTAAAGTTGGGATGGAGATTTTTTTTATGAGATCTTGATAAAGCTTGTCATTCCCTTTCTTCAAGACTCTCAAAATGTTGTGGATGTCACTCAGGATACCTTTCTGCACAACCAAGCACCATATGTGAAAGTGCTTTGAACCCAACCAGAACCTTCTGAAGGACAACAACATTGACTTCTTTGGTAATGACGAGTGGCCCAGTAATTCTCCTCATCTATGAGAGAGAGAGAGAGAGAGAGAGAGAGAGAGAGAGAGAGAGAGAGCATGTAGTGTCAGAACAAGTTTTTTTCTTTACCTATATCGCGGGTCTTGCTATGGATGCAAACATTACTGTACCCCTTATAGTCCTTGGTAATGACGAGTGGCCCAGTAATTCTCCTCATCCGAGAAAATGTTGGATCTATCTTGAAGGACAAGGTTGAAAAAAAGGATGTTGTGTGAACCTCTAACAACTCCATTTAGACGTACCAAGATGGATGAGCACATCAATGGTGTGCTTTGGGTAATGGAGTTCAACACGGAGATTTTTGAGTCACTTTTGTCTTCCTCTACTGACCTTTTGTCTGCCTCTACTGACCTAACACTGAGACGATTTCTCAGTTTAGAGTGAACAACATTCATCTGTGAAAATATTCTTTCTACTGTGGCATTAGAAAATGTAAGTGTTAGTAATGACAAGACGAGGCCAAGAGGGTTCAAGGACTTCACTGTATGGTAGATGATGTGGGTGATAAAGCCTCGGGGGTAAAGTTGGGATGGAGATTATTTTGGGGAGAAGATCTTGACAAAGCTTGTCATTCCCTTTCTTCAAGACTCTCAAAATGTTGTGGATGTCACTCAGGTTACCTTTCTGCACAACAAAGCACCATATGTGAAAGTGCTTTGAACCCAACCAGAACCTTCTGAAGGACAACAACATTGACTTCTTTGGTAATGACGAGTGGCCCAGTAATTCTCCTCGTCTGTGAGAGAGAGAGAGAGAGAGAGAGAGAGAGAGAGAGAGAGAGAGAGAGAGAGAGAGAGAGAGAGCATGTAGGGTCAGAACAAGTTTTTTTCTTTACCTATATCGTCGGGTCTTGCTATGGATGCAAACATAACTGTACCCCTTATAGTCCTTGGTAATGACGAGTGGCCCAGCAATTCTCCTCATCTGTGAAAATGTTGGATCTATCTTGAAGGACGAGGTTGAAAAAAAGGATGTTGTGTGAACCTCTATCAACTCCATTTAGTCGTACCAAGGTGGATGAGCACATCAATGGTGTGCTTCGGGTAATGGAGTTCAACACGGAGCTTTTTGAGTCACTTTTGTCTTCCTACCCTGCTCGTCTTGAAGCTGTTCATGACGCCAATGGAAGCAACACTGAATACTCAACTTGTCATCATACACCTACAATATAATGTGCTACCTCCTGATATTTTCATTTTTTCCCTATCATGCTTAGGGGGGAGGGGAGCAATCATTGTTTGCCACCGCTTACATTCAATGTTTTATTTCATGTGTGAACAGTTTTGTGTAACGTGAGTTGGGATTTGTCAGGAAACTTTTTACCACATTCATTACACTTAAAATCCTATACTCTTGTATGAACTTTCATATGTACATTAAGGGTAGATTTCTGACCAAACCTTTTACCACATTCATTACATTCAAAGTCCTTCACTCCTGTGTGTATAAGTATGTGTTGCTTTAAATTGTTCTTTCTCATAAACTTTTTACCACATTCTTCACATTCAAAGTCCTTCACTCCTGTGTGTATAAGTATGTGTCGCTTTATTTCACTCTTTGTCACAAACTTTTTACCACATTCATTACATTCAAAGTCCTTCACTCCTGTGTGTATAAGTATGTGTTGCTTTAGATTACCCTTTGTCACAAACTTTTTACCACATTCATTACATTCAAAGTTCTTCATCCTGTGTGTATAAGTATGTGTTGCTTTAAATCTTTCTTTGTCAGAAACTTTTTACCACATTCTTCACATTCAAAGTTCTTCTCTCCTGTGTGTGTAAGTATGTGCTTCTTTAGAACACCTTTTCTCATAAACTTTTTACCACATTCTTCACATTCAAAGTTCTTCACACCTGTGTGTATAAGTATGTGTCGCTTTAATTCACTGTTTATCAGAAACTTTTTACCACATTCTTCACATTCAAAGTCCTTCACTCCTGTGTGTGTAAGTATGTGTTGCTTTAAATCTTTCTTTCTCACAAACTTTTTACCACATTCTTCACATTCAAAGTTCTTCACTCCTGTGTGTATAAGTATGTGTCGCTTTAATTCACTGTTTATCAGAAACTTTTTACCACATTCTTCACATTCAAAGTCCTTCACTCCTGTGTGTATTATTATGTGCTTCTTTAGAACATCCTTTCTCACAAACTTTTTACCACATTCTTCACATTCAAAGTTCCTCTCTCCTGTGTGAACAATGCTGTGTTTCTTAAGGTCAGATTTCCAACTAAACTTTTTACCACACTCATCACACATAAACATTTTCTTTCCAGTATGAGTCAACAAATGGTGAGTGAGATGGCATTTCCTACTAAACTTTTGACCACATTGTTGACAGACCAACTTGTTACACTTCTCTTCTCTGACAACATTGATGGTGTCACTTCCTTCCACCTCCATCACTAACACAGCTTTATTCTGCCACCAATATGACCACTTGGTTATTACTGTTGTCAGAACTGCCAACCACACTGTTATTGGTGTCAGGGCTGCCAACCACAGTGTTACTTCATATGAATCTGAAACAATAACAATACCAGTCTTACATAATTTGAAGATTCAAACATTTACTGAATATTTACTGTAATATTCTGTAGCACCAAAAATTGACTATGTCCAGTTAAGTCCCGGTTGTTTGCTGTTAGGTTAGGTTTAGTTATGTTAGGTTAGGTCAGATAAGGTAAGGTTTGGTTATGTTAGATTAGGCCAGGTAAGGTTATGTTAGGTTAGATATGGTAAAGTTTGGTTATGTTATGTTAGGTTAGATATGGTGGGGTAAGGTTTGGTTAGGTTAGGTTAGATAAGGTAAGGTTTGGTTATGTTAGATAAGGTAAAGTTTGGTTTGGTTATGTTAGGTTAGGTCAGATAAAGTAAGGTAAGGTTTGGTTATGTTAGATAAGGTATGGTTTGGTTATGTTAGGTTAAATAAGGTAAGGTTTTGTTATGTTAGGTTAGGTCAGATAAGGTAAAGTAAGGTTTGGTTAGGTTAGGTCAGATAATGTTATGTTAGGTTAGGTTAGGTCAGGTCAGATAAGGAAAGGTTATGTTAGGTTTGGTTGGGTCAGGTTAGGTCCCAGTAGATTGCCCAGGTTAGGTCCCAGTAGTTTGCACAGGTTAGGTCCCAGTATTTTGCACAGGTTAGGTCTCAGTAGTTTGCACAGGTTAGGTCCCGGTGGTTTGCACAGGTAAGGTTCCAGTAGTTTGTCCAGGTTAGTTCCCGGTAGTTTGCACAGGTTAGGTCCCGGTAGTCTGATGCGGTCTAGGTTAGGTCAGGTAAGGTCAGGCTAATTTCAAAATGCCCCATTTGAATATGCCCTATCTTTGAAATGGGGCATTTGCAGAGGAAATGCCATAGAAGGAAATAGTCTTAGAATGGTCTAAATTAGTGGGTAAAGAAGGTAGAAATACCGTACTCAATAACGGTAATTCTTTCAATATTTACCGGTCAGGCTAATTTCAAAATGCCCCATTTAAATATGCCCTATCTTGGAAATGGGGCATTTCAAAAGAAAATGCTATAGAAGAAAAGTGTCTTAGAATGTTATAAATTAGTGGGTAAAGAAAGTAAAAACATTGTAATATAAAATGGCAATATAATAGATAATTACCGTAATATTTCCTCGGGTTTTCTTTTTTCCCAGGTTTGTGTGTGGTTTTTTTCCAAGGGTTGTGTGTGTGTGTGTTTCCAGGCTTGTTTTATTCATTACTTTATAGGTTAATAACGTAATTTACTAAGCCTGTGTTAATTAATCAAATGATTATACTTGTTAAATTTAATTATCTTATATCGATGAATTATATATTGTATTTCACTTGGTTTCCTTCTCTATTGACTCGTATATATCATAATAAACCACTAAGGAACGATTAATATTATCAATTACAACAATACAACATAGAAAACTGCAAAAACTCACACTTGCTCTTGCTCCTGCTCTTGCTGTTACAGGTACCCCAGGTGTTTATTCCAGGGTTGGCCTTTGTATCGGCAGCTCCTGTAAATAGAAATCGGAAAAAACAAAAACAATACCACACATATCTATTCACTTTCTACATCTTGCATACCACATTTTCTCCAAGAATTCTTTCACAGCACCAATCATTTCATCTGTGGTCTGCTCACACAGACCTAACAGTAATATCATCCATTCTCTCCCTGTTAGTTCCATTCCATCATATTCCATTTCAGTCAGGATGATCTGCATCATCTCTGTTCTGTCTCTCTCATACTTCTCACATCCCAGCATCACATGTTTTACCGTTTCATCCTCTCCTGTGTCACACATCTGGCATACCTTGCTTCGGGATTCAGACCATCTATAACTTCTTGCATTCACCTCCATACATTGTGCTCTGGCTCGAAAGAGTAGATCACCACCCAGACTTCCCTCATACCACTTCACATACTCTGGGCATTCTTTCTTCTTATACCATACAAGAGTTTCCTTTTGTTCCATATCATTTTTCCACTTTCTTAACCCCAGGCATTTCACTTCTTTGTCAATCTCACTTTTCCATTTTCTTGCATCCCAGTCTAGCCCCTCTCTATTCCTGCTCATTATTTTCCACTCATGCATAATTCCTCTAACTACCATACCATTCATATATACCATTCTCTCACACTTCTTTCCCCATTTGCCGTTTCTAATGTTCCACATATAAACCTTTCTTGCCAGTCTTGTATCCTCCATTCGTTCCAGTCTTACTTTGTATCTAAGGGTTGCTTTCACCAGTCTTTCTCTGAATGTACTCCATCCCATATCACCTCTCAAAGCTGCTATCGCTGCATACCTTGGTGCATTCAGTGCCATTCTCGCTACTCGGTTCTGTCCCACCTCTAACTTGTCTATCTCACTCTCCTTCCATGCAATAACTTCCATGCCATACATAATGCTCGGGACAGCCACACTCTTCCATATTTCTCTCACCATATCATACTTGCTTGATCTCAGCCTCGCTGCACTTGCCAGTCGTCCAACCCATTGGTTCGTCATGCTAATCTTTTCATTCTTGGTCTTTTCACTTCCACTTGGACTCAGCCATACCCCTAAGTACTTATATTCATCAGTCTGTTTCAGAACATTCTCTCCCACTCTCCATGTGTGTTCTCTCTCATCATCTGTTCTATTCACAATCATTACTTGGCTTTTCTCATTACTAAATTTCACACCAAAATCTCTCCCATACCCACCTACAACATCCAAAATCCTTTGAAGTTCCTCTGCTGTTTCACTCATAACTATCACATCATCTGCATACAGTAACATACATATCTTGTCATCTCCAACCCTTACTCCTGCATTCATTCATCTTGTTCTCATGGCTAGTTCTTCTGTGTATAAGCTAAATAGGGTTGGAGAAAGTATACATCCTTGCCTAACTCCTCTCTCACTTCTTACCCATTCTGTTTCTAGATCTCCCAGCCTGTACATTGCTCTTGTGTTCTCATACATACTTCTCACAATATTTACTAATTTATCACTCACACCTATCTTTTCTAAGACTCTACATAATGTACCAGTCCTCTAAGGCTTTAACTCGTTCAGGATCTGATACAGTACCTTAGTCTGGAGTTGTAGTCGTAGTAGTTGTTGTTGTTGTTGTGGTTGTTGTGGTATTAGGTAGCGAGCTCGGCGTCGTGGTGTTCTTAGGTAAGTGACTTCACAAGTTTCTTTAGGCTTAATTTATTTATACATACTTATCTCTATACAGGGAATTATATTAGATGCCTTGTCTTATATGACTGTATTTCTTTCTTATGGAGACAGTTTAGTTAAACTACACTGCTTATATACATACTCTATTGGGAGATGCTAGAGGGGGTGGAGTTATTTAAGCTCCACCCAATTCTCCTCTCTCTCTCTCTCTCTCTTGCTTTTTCTCCCTCTCTCTCTCTCCTCCTTTCTCTCCCTCTCTCTCTTGAGTTTAGAGATGACAGTGAGAAATTGGAGGTAAGATGTGTACCCTCTTGTGTTTGTTGTTGTAAGGTGGTGTCTGTTGTTTATGTTGCTTCAAGTGGGGAAGCTGTGGTGTTACCCTCCTACCTATACTGTACTGTACATTTGCTCAGTCCGCTACCCGCCTGGCCCTCCAGGCATTAAAGCTTTATTTAATAGAAGGCCAGTTCACAATGTTGGTAGGGTACATGATAACTAAGATAGTAACAATGAAGACATGTATAGCAACCTAAAAATAGACCTTAAGACATAGGTACACCTTGTACATAAATGAACATAGATAGTATCATTAATACATGAATATTAATACATTGTCACATAAAAATCATCTTAAAATTAATGTGTTTAGCTAGGTGCATGTTATTGTGTGTATATAAGCTAACCTATGCTAAAGGTTCACACATTAATAAAGGGGCGTGTTGCTATGTTGAGACTGTGAAATAACAGTCCTATTCTTTTCAATACAACATAATTCAGTATACCTCAATAGTTCGTTCTTATACAATACATAAATATGATAGTACATGGCAGAAAGATAATAAACATTGGTACTCAGTTTTATTTTGATCAATATATGGAGGAATCAAATTATATAATAAGGATGATTGAAGCCTATTCTCCTTGAATAACATAATAGTTGCACTTTTTCCGAAACAACTGATAATGAGGAGATGTTAAACAAGTCGACTTTAAATTAAATATGTTTAAAGGTGGAAAAGATTATGACATGTTGTCAAGCAAGTTTATGTTTATTAGGCAAGGTAACGATCCCCTTGGATCGTATTTCCTATGAGTCCATTTCTTTATAGTAGCCTGTAACCATACCATGTGTAGTGTGATTAGGGTAAATCAATGTTAATTGTGTATCAGCAGGTAAGTATAGATAGTGGAAATTAAAATTGATGATGAAAAGAGATATTGATTAGTAATAGATATGAATGTACAGTTGGGGAACAAAGTATCTGGACACCGTTGACGGCTTCTGGTAACAATGTCAGTGATAAACACGTTAGTAATAGACTAAATTTATTCATTACTACATAACGATAACTGATATTGGGTGACGTCAACCAACTACAGACAGTGAAATAAAAGTTATCCTTCAATTCATAAACAGTTTCTCTCATTGATGTGTTTACTTTGGTGGATGTTGCCAGAAGTCGCCAAAAGTGTTCAGATACATTATTCCCCAACTGTACATGCATATAGGGCTTGATTAGTATTACTTTGATTCCAAGCAAGTGGAGATTTTGCATCCTTTGGAGACTTATATGCAACTTAAATGCAAAGAAATATGCAAGACAAACATCTATGAAGATATGCAACATGGCACTTGAAGTGTTGTGTGTCACTGATGACATCATCACTAAGTATAATACTTATTGGATGAAAATCGAATGTGAAAGGATTACTTCCATTTTCATAGGGAATTGGTGAAGTACGTAGCTTGGGAAAAACATTTTATCTTTTATGTGAATAATAATGGGATTATGATCTTGTAGTAATATACTACGCATGAATGTATAATAATATACCAAGTACGTGGATGAAGATAATAAGTAAGATGGTATTTCATCATTGATTATACCATTATATTTCGTAGCTGTTGGAGTGGTAATAATTGTGAGTTGATCTTACCTTAGTCGCAGTAAATACTCTCTTAATAAATAAATGGTTGTAATTTCTCTCTGTTCCTCACCTGCAATTCATTTCCTGCTAATTCACAGAAATAAATAGAAGCCTAAAATATGATATGATTATTCCATATATGTAGTTCTTTTCATTCGTTGATCATGTAAAGTTATATAAATCGTATTTAATTTCTGTGCAATGATTTGCACTCTAATACAGTATATACCTGTTACGTTATCTTACCCTGATTTGCAACGGCTTGTCCCGCAACCTCTTATGTATGGGATAATGCTTGTATATGACTATCGAAGCCTTACCAAATAGTGTTGATGAAATTCCGCTTAAAATATCCAAATCACGCTCTGGGCTGTGATGATGGTTCTAAGCCATTACATTTTCGTATAATAAGCGAGCAATATTACCTGAGTCGCTGAATTCCTTCCTAGGGCGCCCAATGGTGAAAGGACACCTTAGAATATAATACATTTAAATTGGGAAATTCATTTGTGTGATACCTGTCAAACAAAACTAGTGTATCATTAAATACCTTATCTGTACCCACTGCTCAATGGCAGAAAATTTATGTAATAAGTCAGATACCTTATAAAAAAATAATGATAATATCGTTCATCCCCAATATTTTATTATTTCCTTTTTCCTTTCAACTGTTTGATAAAATTGGAAACGAGAGCTCTCGGAATGTAGACGTCATCTTTATCCGCTTGATGCACTTCGTCGGAGCTTGTAGCCGCCGCGAGTATAGACACGAAAACCGTTATATAGGTTGATGTGGGCCACATCCGTAAGAAAAATTGTTATATATCATTGGAAACCGATCGGAGTTTTTGTTTGTAATTGTTTATATTATAATCATCAATAGTAGGGATAAAATTACTAGGAAGAGGAATTGTTACTGTTCAAGAGATATTGATTGGTTTCATTGTGGATGTTGGGTTTTTGCGCGCTTTTTACCAATCTCTTTATTCTCTTTACATAAACAATATCAACCGCCTGGTAAAATTATGCTTTATTATAGGTTTATTACCTACTAAAGAAGTGTGAAGATTCGATCGGGTACCCGTTATCACTTGGAGTGAACATATTGAGTTATTTGCATTATTATGTCGGCGATTATGCAATATTTCCATGCAAGCTCATAATTTGTTTTGTTATGTTGGCGATCACGCATTATCCATGCAAGCCTGTAGATCGTTTTGTACATCATGATGAAATTGTTGAAATGCAACTCACTGTCGTTCAGTGTAGTTGTCCACGTTGTATCATGGCTTCCGTGTGGCAATTTTATATCATATGAAAGACGTATCCATACGCCATATAGTATTTCATGTGGAGTTTTTCCCTTTATTTCCGTATTTTGTAGTGTTTATTGACCGTCATATCGATGCAGTCTTCCCATGTGGAGGGATTTTCCTTGTTTCTGTGCCACGAAGTACTTCTAGTATTTTACGGTGCTGCCGTTTTGTTAACCCATTAAATGCTGGGAGATATGGTAATACAAACGTTTGCTTAATGTCGTAGAAATCAGATACCTTTTATAATATCGAGACATGTATATGGTCATATGAAGTTGGTTTTTATATATATGTGCACTTACCTTTGCGGTTTTTATCGTAGTGGTGCCGCCACCAAAAATCTAGAAAATGGTTAACCATTGGTAATACCTTATTTGCGTCCTGATTCGGAATTGGTAAGGAAAGTAGATCTATTCCTACTACGTTCCATGATTCGTCCAGGATTAGGGATTCCCGTCATGGAACAGATCCAAATGTATGTCCTTTATTTGCATTGCCTGCTTCGCACTGAGCGATATATGTGTTTCATCATCTACCCTTAGTTTATGCTAATGGTGTATTGTATGGAGAGTGGTCAGGTACCTATCTCTCCCAGGATGCCTTGCTGCTGTATTATGATATAAGGGTAATTAATATTGAGGGAATTATTATTTGTTGTATCACTATTTGATTGGTTTTTTACATAACTTTTCCTAAGTTTTCTGTAAATAATATCATCATGAAGGGAAAATATATTTAAGTGACTGGGTAGTTCTGGGCCATTATATTCATCCTCAGTTTTTAATGAATATTTTATTTCATTCATCATAGAATTGTTTGCTAATGTTTACGAACCGCATTAAGGTCAAAGTCCATGGGTGTCCTCGGAACTAAAAGGACAAGATGACTGTTTAAGGGATCTACTACTTTATTAATCGTCCTAAAAGATAGTTAATATCAATATGCGGGAGAAATTCCTGAATCGTTAGATATTATCTGGCTAATTTTCCCGTTAGGGTTTGAGGTTATAGTAAGCCAAGGATCGTTTGATAATTTGCGAAAACATGTAAAGGATAGCCTAATATGATTTCTCTAAAAGTACGAAGTGCCCATAATATTGCTTTAAGTTTCCTGTTTTGTTACAGAGTAACGAGTTATCTGCGTACTTAATATTCTTTAAGCATTAGCACATACCTGACATAGACCCATAGCTATCTCTTACATAAGTACAGCGCCTTAGCCTACTGAAGAAGCATCTGTACACTTGATAAAAGACAATGAATATTTGGGAACGTAAGAATTGAAGCTTACATTAATTAACCTTTAATGATTCAAAGCTTAGCTGTTTTTCTGGCATCCATACAAAATTTGTATCTTTCTCGAGGGGATTATTTAGGTGTTTAGTTATTTGGGAAAATACTTTACAAAGATTCTATATAAGAACATAAGACCAAAAATGATTTTATGTTAGTAACATTTATTTAGAATAGTGAATACTCTCATTGCTCGTATTTTATCAGATTGTGTATGGAGCACAGGGGCGGTTAAATGGATAACCTAAAATGATAAGTTCCTGGTAAGAAAATGAGATATAGACATTTAAAGTTTGAGGCCTACCTAATGTAATCTCTGTATAACCTTCTTTATAGTTACTTAGTATGAAAATAAACAAATCGTTGAGATTAGCGATGACTACGTTATTAATAAAACCAATACGAAAATTGATCATATGCTGAAATGTGGATGAAGCATTACATAAACCAAATGGTCTACGAATGTATTCATAATAACCATGGGAATTATCAAATGTCGTAATGGGTTGACTTTTATCATCTAATGTTACTTGCCAGTTTCCACTGACCAAGTTTAATGTGGAGAATATCATAGGTTTTGTTTCACCAATGTTAGACAAAACATCTTAAAGGAGGGAGAGAATATTTATTTTTAAGTGTAGCATTATTTATTTTTCTGCAATCAATGACTGGCCTAAAATCACCATTATTTGTTTCTTTTTTTTTTTGAAACCAAATACATTGGGCTGTTAAAATGGGAGTTAGAATTCTTAATAATGCCTTCATCCATCATTTCATTTAATATTTCGTTTACCACTTTCTGTGTACTATGCGGTACGGTAGTCTATATGCTCGAGTAAATGGGTTAAGGAGATGTTAGAGTAATGGTATATTTTTTCTAATAATTTACAGGTAGGGCAATCGCATTTCAAAATGTGGCTAGTATAGTGATGAGATTATCACGATAAAGTGGAAAATCGCGTCCACTGACAAAATTTCTAAGTTGCTCCCTTACGTGACTATCTATTTATATCCTTCAGTAAGAACCGATACAATATTTCCTTGTGGTATTGGTCTAACTTCCATCTGTACAGATCACATAGAGATGTTCCTTTCTTTACATGAAAATTGGTAGATGGTTTATTAATATCAGTGACATTTTCACTGTTTACATTAGTTAAGTAAATTAATCCCTGGTTATATAATATTTTACTAGTTCTATTAAGGATAGAACGGTAGTATGTGGCTGTACATGAGATGGAAGCTTTACCTTCAATTTATGGACGAAACTCGGAGTTAATATAATATTATATGCAGCAATGGCTTTTATGATAATGGGGTTATTTCCCTCATTTTCAATACGTATAGGGTTAACATTACCTGGACTTATATATTTTGGCCTGGACAATCCTGTATTGGAATACATTAATTCCTAAAATGTATTATTTTATGTTTAGGGTTTATTATTATGGTTTGTTTAACCCCTCCGGGACGGGCCAAGAATGGAAATACGTACTGTGGTTCTGGGCGCAATACTAATTTTTTACCCTGCCTGTCCGGGTATTTCCCGGAAAATCACTCTACTTCTCTTACTCCCTACGTCTAAACTACAATACTGAACAACTTAAATTTGATTGTGTACTCACCATCAACTCCTCCTCTTTCCATTAAAACCAACCCCAGCTCTCTAGGACACTCCATTGCCGAGAAATCAAGTGAGGAATGGAGGTCACTTTTCCCGTGAGAGCGAGGCTGCGTTCGCTTTGTGAGCGTGGCTGTGACTCAATCTAGCTGGTTGCACCCGCGGAGTGGAGGTTACAGGAGCGGGTGCGCCCGGCAGCGCGGTAGGATGCACCGAATCGAACGAGCCCGTATTTTCTTCACTACGCCCAGCCATTGTCACGGTCAAGCACACACTGATTGAATGTGGGGATGAAAAGGTCTGGTGGTGAAGTATAGCCAGATCAAAAAAAATCCCGACAAATTTGGCGTTTTTCCCCATAAATTACCAAAAGCGGGATTTCCCGCTGCCCGGACTCTGTCGACAGAGCGGGATTTCCCGCTGCCCGGCCTCTGTCGACCGAGCGGGAAATCCCGCTGCCCGGACTCTGGGGGTTAATAAGGTATGATAAACCTAGTTTATAATTTCGTATTATATAAAATTCATTATGAATATGGTTAGTTCCCTTGGCTAACCGTACAGGAAGGGTTAGTTTCCCTAAGACCTGTAATTTATTGCCTGTCATGGTTGACAATTCTATGTCACCTGTTCAATCTTGGTTTATAAATGCCGCTGGGGACCTAATTTGCTCAATTTGTTAAAGGAATTATCCGATAACAAGGAAACTGCGGCGCCTGTGTCTATCATTAAGGGGGTGTTACTATGTGATACTAGGACAGGGAATTATAGTATATTATTGGTAAATGTGACGACAGGGCCTACAGTTATATTTTCGGGACGTTTTAATATTGTGGCGGTCTCGTTTCATGCATCATGTTTCGACTGTGCCAGTCCCGTTTCATTCTGTTAAGGATCATGCATTCATCTAAGGAATGCGACTTTGACTCATGTAAATGACTGTATTTATGATTACTTTCGTTACAGTGTTTGCAACGTTTTCCCTGTGATTCCCCTTGAGTAGGTGTGGCATCAAAATTAAAAATCTTCGTACCCTTGGATTGAGTAATCTGTAATTCACGATGTATGATAAGAGATTCCTTCGAATTTAAAGCTAGAGACCCTGATAGTGCAAGTGCTTTTGCTGGTTCACTTGTATTTATGTTGTCTGCCTTAGTTTTAATTATTCTCTGAACCCATGATAATGAATGATATAGTTTACCATCCCCAAAAACATCAATAAGTGACTGTCTGAATGTAGCATATGACGTTAAATTCTGTGGATTAGAAAAAACACTTGTAGTTAATATATAAATGGCTGGACTATCTGGTGCAATATGCTCTCTCACGAATTTTATCTTATGTGCGTCCTGCTCTATATTCGCTTGGTAAAACACATCCTCCAAATGAAGCAAGAAGAGATGAATCCCATATCGTGGATTATCTCCCGTATAGTACTTTGAATAATTGTGGGTGGGTAAAATTCTCATTGCTTGCATAGTAGAGGTAGTGGGGTTAGAAGAAGTTGTTAGAAGAGCAGAGACAGTCGGAGATTGTGGAGGAGTAGCCATTGTTGGAGAAAATACAGGTTAATATAGTATACCAGATAGAGGCTTTAATGGGGGTAAAGTTTGGAGAAAGAAAGGAATGTACTCGAATGTGTTGGAACCACAAACGAAACTTAGGGAGGTAGAGGAATCTAGCTTGGAGGCTAGTGAATCATTATCAGGGATATTCGAAGTTAGTTATGATACTTTTGGATTAATGGGGGATTATATCTTTACTTTTGTTTTAATGTGGCACTTGTTTTCTGTTGTCTGTGCTGTTATTGAGGAACCTACTTTTTTTTACATGTTCGTGGACAAGTGAAAAATAATGTAATGTAACATGTAATGTGTACCTACTTTAGTTGACTGTAGTTGCAACGACGATGACGACGAGTGGAAGTTTTGTTGGGGCGTTGCCTGACGAGGCGACGATGTGGTGAAGAGGCGACGACCGTGAAGTGACGAAGCGATGATTAGTTAGCTCGCACACTAACACACTAACAGTCGTAATTGGAGTGAAGATGATGATCGTTGACTTGCCTTTTACGAGAGAATTTACGTATAAGGAGGCGTCAGCGTGGAGGTGATGGAGTGATGGCGTTGTCCTTATGAAAGGATTTACGTAACAGGATCGCCGTAGTGATGAAGTGATGATTGTTTGTTGTGAAGTAGATGAGGTTCTCTGTAGGTCAGTTGCAGTTATGTTGAAGCAGGTGCCTCTTATAGGTGAAGAATTTGTGGTTTATCTCCGTTAGAGGTCGTAAGATTACCCACTGAAGAAATTACTTGAGAGAATTTACAAGCAGATTCCTTCAACTTGTCCTTGAACTATGTTAGTCACTGTACTCCCGTGAAGTCTTTACCTTGCAATTTTCTTTGTTGCAAAAACACCGCTGCCATCAAAATGTACCAGTCCTCTAAGGCTTTAACTCGTTCAGGATCTGATACAGTACCTTAGTCTGGAGTTGTAGTCGTAGTAGTTGTTGTTGTTGTTGTGGTTGTTGTGGTATTAGGTAGCGAGCTCGGCGTCGTGGTGTTTTTAGGTAAGTGACTTCACAAGTTTCTTTAGGCTTAATTTATTTATACATACTTATCTCTATACAGGGAATTATATTAGATGCCTTGTCTTATATGACTGTATTTCTCTCTTATGGAGACAGTTTATAGCCCTGGGAGTCAGTTTAGGAAATCCTGCATATTAGTTAAACTACACTGCTTATATACATTCTCTATTGGGAGATGCTAGAGGGGGTGGAGTTATTTAAGCTCCACCCAATTCCCCTCTCTCTCTCTCTCTTGCTTTCTCTCCCTCTCTCTCTCCTCCTTTCTCTCCCTCTCTCTCTTGAGTTTAGAGATGACAGTGAGAAATTGGAGGTAAGATGTGTACCCTCTTGTGTTTGTTATTGTAAGGTGGCGTCTGTTGTTTATGTTGCTTCAAGTGGGGAAGCTGTGGTGTTACCCTCCTACCTATACTGTACTGTACAATAGCATCTTCCTATCAACCCTGTCATAAGCTTTCTCTATATCTAAGAAACATAGGTATAGCTTACATCCATCCTTTTTCTTTCTTTCAATCAGTTCATTCACCACAAACATATTATCTTCTGCTCTCCTATCTTTACGGAAGCCATTTTGCTCTTCACCCAGCACACTAAATCTCTCAATCCATCTGCACAATCTTTCATTCAGCACTGCACTGAAAATCTTTCCCAGTGTGTTCAGTAGGGCTATTGGCCTGTAGTTTCTAAGCTCATTCTTACTCTTACAGCCTCCCTTATGCAGCAACGTCACTCTACATTCATTCCATCTCTTGGGTACTCTCTCTTCTTCCCACACTTTGTTAAACAACTCAGTCATCTTTTCAACCATAACCTCACCTCCATTCTTGTACATTTCATACGGAATATCATCTGGTCCTGCGGCCTTACAATTTTTCTGCCTTTTCACACATCTTTCTACTTCTTCTCTGCTAATTCTTACATTCAGTTCCTCTGCATCCTTCCATTCCAGTGTTACATTCTCTCCTCTTACATCAGTCACCTCACCTACACCTCCAATATTCTCCCAGAACTCTTTTATGGCCTTCCTCATTTCTTCTTTGTCATTTATACATACACCATTTACCTTGAGACTGTCTACACTTTCAGTACTAGACATTCCCTCCCCTCTCATAAATCTGTACCATTCACGCCCACCTTCCAACCCCTTTTCTTTTAGGTTCTGAATCACTCTCCTTTCACATTTTACCTTTTCATCTCTATTCTTGCGCTTAGCAACTCTCTACTGCTTAACATATGCTGTCCATGCATTCAGGTACTCATTCTCAGCTTCGTCACTTTCATGCCTTTTCTTTCTCAGCTGCCTACATGTTCTATTTAGTCTTTTTCGTTCTTTCCTTGCATTCTTAATCTCTTCATTCCACCATGGCTTACGTTCTCTCTTTCTTCCAAAACCTATCTGGCTAACTGCTGCATTTTTCACATTTTCTACAAATTTTTCATTCACCTCGTTCACATCATGTAGACTTCCATTGCTCCAACTTCTTTCACTCAGGTCAACCTGGAAATCTTCCCAATTTACATCCCTCAACTTCCATTTCCTTTTTCTCTCCTTCACTCTTTTTTCCTTTCTCCCCTGCAACATACATTCTACCACCAGCATATTATGATCAGACACAACATCTATCATCCTGTCTTCATATATCCACATGCGAGTTACAATTTCTCTCATTCTACCATTTGCTAACATATAGTCAATTGCAGATTCTTGGTTCTTTGCACTCCACGTCACACGTCCCTCTGATAGGGTTTCATTCAGGTTCTCCATATCCATGTCATTTACAAACTCAACAAGCATTTCACCATTCCTGTTCATTTGTTCTCCTAATAAACCAATATGTCCATTCATGTCTCCTATAACAATCACTCTTTCATTTGCATACTCTCTTACAATCTTCTTCAATATACTGTACTTTTCACCATTCTCTCTCCTTGCTCTCTCACCTTCCACAGTCATGTATACTACTACCATTATAACTCTTTCATGCCTTTGCTGATTATTCATGCATTCAACTCTTACAGCTAACACGTCCTCACTACTTCCACTGCTTCCATCTTCTAGTTCTTCAACTTTCAGATTCCTTTCTTTCCTGTGAAGGAAGGCTACTCCTCCTCCTAGTTTTTCTTGCTTTTTCCGTCCTTTTCCAATCATCACATACTCATTTCCCTCCATTCGTACCTCATCTCTCAAGTGTGTCTCAGTCAGGCCCACAACATCAAAATTCCACTCATTCAGTTCTTTGCATATATCCTCATATTTTCCAATTCCCCATCCTCTAACATTCATACATCCAATTTTCATGCATTTACTCGCCTGGTTGGTGTCTACTCCTCTCCTTTCCACATCTATGCATCTAGGTCGTCAAGCATTCGTGATCGGGGACAGCGACCTCGCCCTCACCCACTCACACAGCCGTCGTCCCATCCTTTCACTCCCTGCCTCATTCAGGTGTACTCCATCCGTCGCAAACAGTCTGTCCTCTAGTAATACTCTATCCATGTCAATGAAGCTGACGTTACCATTCTTCTCCTGCCTCCAGGTGATCTTCAGCTTCATCAGTTCATCATGTATCTTCTTATTTATTCTCTTTCTCACACGTTCATACTGTGGACCTTCCCGTGGTCTCCTCATCACTCCCACTACCCCAACACTCATATTCTTTCCTTTCACTGCCTTCACTGCTTCTACCACCTCCTTCACAGTCTCTTCTTCTCCAACTTCTTCCAGATCATTTCCCCCACCTTGCACAATCAGCATGCCATCTTTCATTAGTCTAGCTTCCTCCTTCACTCTCTTGCTCACCTGATGCACTCTTGCTCCACTCATACAAATCCGTCCGCTTCCTTCTGCATTCATCTTCACATGTAACCCTATATTCCTCTCCATACTGTCTCCGATTATTCTAATAGGGGCCTTCCTCATCATTTTCTGTCTGAGTACAGGTGGTCTTGGCCTGGGCTGGTCCACCTGTACAGTCCTCTCTTCTACAATTTCCACTTAATTTACCCTTTTTTCTTCTGTATTCTCCTCCGTCTGTACCCTCTGTTCTTCTATACCTTCCTTCACTGTCTGCACACTCTGGTCCTCTTTATCTTCCTTCACTGTCTGTATATTCTGGTCCTTTGTATCTTCCTTCACTGTCTGTACACTCTTCTCCCCTCGTTCCTCAGTCTCACTCTTCCATTCATTCTTCGTTCGCTCTAGGCACGGATCACACAGATATACCACATTCTTCAGAGATAGCAGTCTTGTTTTTGTGCTGACCCCCACACAAGACATGTGGAACCATCTCTCACACCTCTCACATGCCAAACCACCACTTCTATTCATCACCCCAACCTAACACACACCACAATTACTCACAGCAGACGCCATCGATAATATATATACAATACTTGAAATCAAATCACACAGAAAAGGGAAGGAAGGGATACACACGTTGTCTTCACGCTGCTGCTGCGATGCGATGCGATGCGATGATGTCGAGGGATAGCCTTTACAACGGCACCTCTTCTGTCGTTTATTTGTTGCTGAGTTCCTTTAATTTCTTCTCCCTTATTTTCCAGCACTTATAAAGATATTCTTATTTGCGGAGAAAATGCCATAGAAAGAAATAGTCTTAGAATGGTCTAAATAAGTGAGTAATGAAGGTAGAAAAACCGTACCCAATAACGGTAATTCATTCAATATTTACCATATTCTTTTATATTGTCCAAACATTTTCCACTGTCGAATAACAACCCTCCAATGATGTTTTCCCTGCATTCGATATAAGGTTGTTTCAATTTTCCAATTTTACTTCTTTCTTCAACATAGCCAGTACAGTCAAGCACAAAATGTTCTAAGTTTTCTGGATCTGTTCCACACATCTTACATCCTGTTTCATTGTCCTCTTTTCTAAATCTTTTTCTATCTCCCAAGTTTAAAGTATTTGTCCTACATTTAAATATCACCACTGATGCTGGTGTTATTGTCATATAGTTCCTCTGTCATTCCCATTTCCTTTTTTCCATTTTCTGTAAATCTTTAGGGTAGTCTTACTTTCCATTTCCTCTCTCCAGTTCTTAGTGTCCAATTCATAAATCTTGTTTAGGAGTTCTTGCTTCTTCATGGTTTTTAGTTTATCTAAATTGATATCTAATGCTTTCATTCCCTCCTCACATTCCTTCATCCATTTATTTGTTCTATTATCCTTCAATTCTTCTACTATTTCGTATGTTAATTTGTTTCCTCCATCTATCATAATCCTTGTAAATATTGTAATTTTGTTCTAGTAATTTTTTATTTCATGAGTGAGGCACCCACTTCTCCTCTTAGTCCACTAATTGCTGTGCTTTTTTCTGCCTCAAGAATTGTTCGGTACACTGAGTTTACAATTTTTTGTAACGTATCTATTTCTTTCTTGTTATAATCCACCACACCAGTCCCATACAGTATTCCAGGCAATGCCAGACCTTTCCACAAAGTTTTTCCAATCATTAGTTTGTTACAACTCCTGGCTGTCACTGAGTAGGTCATATTTGCTAGTTTCTTTGCTTTTTTTTTTTAAATATTAACTTTGTAATTCTTAAAACAGTCTCTCTTGTTTCCAATATCCACTCCCAAATATTTAATAGTCTCCACCACTTCTATCCCTTCTAGTTTTGCTGGTTGATTTTCCATATTGAAGATTATGAATTTGCTCCTATTTTTATTTAACTCTAACCCACATTTCCTGCTTACATTGCTCAGTCTTATAATGTTTGCTTTTGCCTCTAACATTGATTGTGAAAACTGCAGTCCATTAGATCCTGTGCACCCTTGGCGTATACCGCTTGTTATCTTTATCTCTTTTTCTATTTTTCTGCTTAAACACAGTTGTGTTGTATCATTCTGGTACACATCACTTATTATATCTATCATATTTTCATGTGTTTTTATTTTTTTTAAATTTTTTATGATCTCTTCTCTTTTTATTGAGTCGTATGCCTTCTTAAAGTCTATTGCTGCTACGATTAATGGTGTCTTGTTCTTGTAGCTTTTTTCAATACAGTACCTGAGTATGAGTATATTCAGCCGTTTTCTCAGTCTCTCGGACCACCCGCCCGAGCCTCGTTTGCTAGCACCCGAGCGAGGTTTGGTTTTCTCAGTGGTGTTTCTGAGGCCGTCCGAGCCCTCTTCCCGACCACATTATTGGAACACTCGGGCGCCCGGGCTCGGGAGCTATACCCCTCCCAGTGCTCGCCCGAGTCGGGCAGCCTGCACTATAAATAATCTCTATTCCATAATAAAGCATATTCTTTCCTCTTAAATCTGTCAGAAAAGTACCAATAAATTTTATTTACATGATATAATGCCTGTAATTAGTATATTTTTGGATATACCTAAGCATTTACAAGAATATTGTGGTACCCTCACTAATTATAGCCAACAACAACAACAACAACATTCATCAGCCAACACCAACAAGGCTGTGTCAAGCTGTCAACCAAATTCCAGTTAAATTCCTGCATCACCAGTTGAAAAACAATGGTAAATACTTACTAATTTCTATATATTCCATTCATGAGATGATGAGAGTACAATATTAAGTTAACAGTTAAGGATACATTAAGTGATTTATTTATTTATGGTTATTGTGTACTGTAATCTTACTGTAACTTAAGGTATAAATCCACATTTTCAGGACGTCCTGCACGAGATCTTTGTTGGAATATTGGATGAGTTTGATGAGGAGGAGTTGCAGTCAAGAAGGTTGCCCCCAATTGTACCATGGCATACCTAACGTTAACTTAGCTGAACACGAATTTGTTCAGAGATTCAGATTGTCCAAGGATGCTGTGAGTGACTTTCTTTAGGAAATCAGACCTCGTTTGCCAAGAGTTGCTAATGGTAGAGGTAAGTTAAGGGTAAACATATAGTTTAGCCACAGAACAGGGAACTACAATTTCCCTTATAAGGAAAAACAACAATCTATGAAAGAGCTGCAGATTTTCATACATATTTGTTGTTCTATTCATTTTTATCTATAATATTGAGTGGAAATCACTTTTGTACATATCCCCTAGCCAATAATTTTATGGGTGGGGAAAAATATATTATTTGGGATAATTGGAAATGAATAATTGCCAATTATTGTTATTATTCCAACCTGACCTGACCTAACCTAAACTGAAAATATGAATAGAACAACAAAAAATATGTATGAAAATCTCTCTCTATATATAATATATAAAAAAAAAAGAGCAAGAAATACATACCGGTACAGAGAATTCTCAGATATTTTGCTAAACTATAGCATACATTTACAAAGTTAAGATATTGTTTACTTGTTAATTTTCAGTACATTTTGTCTGCAGTGCTACTCAGTTTATGATATGTTTCTTTATTGTGCGTCCTTTTCATAATCAACATTTAAGTAACAAATTTTTTCTTCCATTGTCTTATAGGATGTAGTGTACCACAGTATCTTCAGCTTCTTGCTGCACTGAGATACATGGCAACTGGAAACTTCCATATATCAATGGGGGATTGCCTGGAGATGTCCACAGCATCGGTAAAGAGGATAGCAACTGCTATTGCTCATCTGACTCCAAGATATATTATATTCCCTGGACAGAATGAAACGCAGATAACTGTGGAGGCGTTTCATATGTGCCTGGAGTGATTGGATCCATAGACTGTAACCATATTAAAATCCAGAGTCCAGGAGGTAATAATGTCGAGCTATATCATTGCAGAAAAGGATATATGTCTCTTAATGTTCAAGCCGTGTGTGATGCCTCTCTAAAATTTTACATGTAAATCTCCATAATATCATTCATACTCTTTAAATTATAATTTACATATAAGTCCATAATATCATTCATACTCTTTAAATTATAATTTACATGTAAGTCTGCATAATATCATTCATACTCTTTAAATTATAATTTACATGTAAGTCAGCATAGACTGTTTTCTTATAGATATCAAAGCGAAGAGAAAAGTAAATGAAGAATCAGTGATTACAAGTATCTATTTTATTAAAGTATGTAATTTATATATGACATAATTCAGGATATTATTATATTATACTGTATATGTAGCCCTAACTGTTACAACCAGTCAAGCGCCAACTACCCTAAAATTGAGTTATTAATAGGAATTACTTCTACAATTCCTCTTCTATCTAATGAACAAATGGATATCATCTTAGCTTGTATATAGACATTTCTAGAATGTCTGAAATACAACCGAGTGTCGGCGAGTGACAAATGCAGGCAGTCGACAAGTCAGTCAGCTGAAACAAAGATGTTGCTACTGCTTGCTAATTAATATTATTTACTTCGTGCTCTACGTGATTATTTTATTAGCCATTGGGAACGCTTGCTATGTAGCATAAACACATTAATGTACATTTTTATTGCAAAAACAAACTTGTAAATCCATTTAATTATCACAAATCGTGGAAAAAAGATAATTAAAAAGAGAGGAAACAGGGAACGATAGCGATGCCCGCGGGCGCCAGGTCGGACCAGCCCAAACTCTCGTACTGCGTTTAAAAGATGTCTAAATAATTTATGCTTATACTATGTGTTTCACTGTATTATAAGGGAAGTGTTATTACTTCAATATTTCTTAGTAAAATTATGACAATACATCGAATAAGATACATAATTAATTAAAGTTAATAATAATAATTGTGAACTCACAAATTGCATGGGTAGGCAGTAACTCGAGTCAGTCAGACAGTCACACACTCACTGAGAGAGAGTGTGCAGGGGTAGAGGGAGGACAAGGTAAATGGATATGGGGGATAGGAGGAGGATGGGTTGGTAAGAAGGGAGGATAGGGAACTCACAGGGGGATGGTGTGAGTATACAAAGTAGGAGGAGGATAGGTTGGTAAGGAGGGATGGTTTGGGTAGGTGGAGGATGGGTTGGTAAGAAGGGAAGGTAAGGGTAGGGGGAGTATGGGTTGGTGTGGATGGACATGGGTCGAGGATTGTATGGATGACGGGAAAGATTGGGATGGTGAAATATGCGTGGGTGTGTGCATATGCACCAGAGGATGAAAAGAGTAGGACGGGGAGAGAGGATGAGTGTGTTTTGGGAGGAATTGAATGCGTGTCTGAGAAAGATTGATAATGGAAGGAGAGTGGTGATGATGGGAGATATGTATGGAAAAAAGGGAGGTGAGGAAGTGGGAAGTATTGTGGGTAAATGGGGTGTAGAAGGAGTAAATGAGAAGGGTGAGTATCTGGTGGATGTCTGTGCTGAGAGGGGGTTGTTCTTGGCAAACACCTTCTTTCAGCACAAGATGATCCACAGGTATACATGGAAAAGAAAGGATGAGAGCAGAAGAGTTTGATTGATTATTATGTGGCAGTGGATGAAAGGTTAAGGGACCCTGTGATGTAGTCAGAAAATTGGAGGTTTGCAAGTCCTTCAAATTTTGCCACGAAACATCACCCATATTGAAGGAGCGTGTTTCGTGGCATAGTCAGGAGGAATCACAAGCCTCCAAGTTTCATACAAGATCACAGGGTCGATGCAAAAGTGGTGAGAGAAATTATCCAATGCTCCGACCATTTTGTGTTGTTGGTAAGGATGAAGGTTAGTGCTAAGTGGGAATATGGTAGGAGGGATGAAGGGGTGAGGAAAAAGAGGGAGGTGGCTAGTGGGAAATTAGATGAAGCAGAATATAGGGAGGAATATAAGAGGAGGGTGGGTGAGGTGCTAGGGGATGCAAGGATGGGGATAGGGGACGGAGTGGGAGTGCATGATGTGTATGAAACATTCAAAACTTTAGTGTGTAAGACAGCAGCAGAAGTGGTTGGGTACAAAGGACAAAAGAGGGGAAAGAAAGGGAGTGCATGGTGATCTGAAGAAGTGAAGGATGCAGTAGAGAATAAAAAGAAAGCTTTTAGGAGAACCCTGCAGAAAAATGTGCCAGAGGAGGTGAAAGAGGGAATACAATGAGCGTAAGAGGAAAGTGAAGAGGACGGTGAGTGAGAGCAAAAGGAGAGTGGATGAGGAATTTGGTAGGAAACTGAGTGAGAAGTTTAGAGAAAACAAGAAATTATTCTGGAAGGAGGTGAAAAGAGAAAGAGGAGAAGGAAATTCTGGTAGCGTGAGAATGAATAGAGAGGATGGAGTTACTGTGAGTAGAAGTGAGGAAGTGAAAGAAGTGTGGAATAGGCATTTTGATCGGTTGATGAATGGGGGGACGGGAGGGGAGGCGGTGGTGACATGCATGGGGATGGAGGCAGGAGGTAGACGACAGGATGTACAGGGAGAATTAGGAAGGGAAGAGGTCAGGAAAGCAATAGGAAAGGCACCGGGGGTGGATGAAATAACTGGAGAGATGCTGAGGTGTGGGGGGGAGGAAGTGGTGGAGTGGATGCTGCTTATATGCATATTGGCTTGGAGACAGGGAGAGGTGCCAGAGAACTGAAGGAGAGTCATAATTGTGCCTCTGTACAAGGGGAAGGGGAGTAAGGAGGAGTGTGGTAGCTATAGAGGAATAAGCCTTCTTAGTGTACCGGGGAAGGTGTATGGGAAGGTTCTTACTGAGAGACTGATAGAAGTAACTGGGAATAAAGTTAGTGAGGAGGTGGGAGGGTTCAGAAAGGGTAGAGGATGTGTGAACCAGATCTTTGCAATAAAATCAACAGTGGAGAAATATATTGGGAAGGGTAGGAAGTTGTATGCTGCCTTCATAGATTTGGAGAAGGCATACGATAGGGTTGATAGGAGAGCTATGACAGATGTATTAAGGATTTACGGTGTTGGTGGGCGCTTGCTGGAAGGGATTGAGGCTTTCTATAGAGAGGCAAAAGCTTGTGTGAGGGTTGAGGGTGATTTGAGTGAGAACTTTGATATCAGTGTAGGATTGAGGCAGGGGTGTGTCATGTCACCATAGTTGTTCAATATTTTTATGGAAGGGTGCATGAGAGAGATGAAGGCAAAGGTGGAGGGCCTGGGTGCGAAACTGAGGCTGAATGGAGTATCTTGGTTGCAAGCTTATTTGCGGATGACACTGTGCTGCTGGCCGAGAGTGAAAGGGAATTACAGAGGGTGGTGGATGAGTTTCAGTCCGTGTGTAAGCAAAGAAAACTGAAGGTGAATGTTGGTAAGAGTGAGGTGATGGTATTTGAGAGGACCAAAACAGGAGTAATTGACTTTGCTACACCCTATAGAGTGGCTGTACCAACTGGGACTGAATGTGAGATAACTTTAGGGGGTGAGAGGATGGAGAAGGTGAGGGAATTCAAGTAACTGGGAACAGTTCTGTGTAAACATGGAAGGAGAAATCAGGGAGAGAGCAATGAGGGGCAGGCAGGTCATAATATTACTGAGGAGGATTATGAAGGGTAGAAGTGTGAGTATGGAAGTGAAAAAGGGACTGAGGCATGTATCCCTGGGCCAACATTCCCACCGTCTGTAGTCTTCCTTGTTGTGCCACCCAATCGGGGGATCTCGTCGGCTACCCAGAAGGAATGAGAGATAGTAAGGAGACAGACAGAACTGGCCAGGGTGTGGTAGAAGATGCCAGATTCCTCATTTCTGGATAGAACCAGCCCTCACCAGTGTGTTGCTGAGTAGTTGAGATGTGTGCTGGGTAGTTTACATTAACACATCTTCCCTTTTCAGTGTGTGCTGGGTAGTTGAGAAGTGTGATGGGTAATTTGCATCAACACATCTTCCCTCACCAGTGTGAGCTGGGTAGTTGAGAAGTGTGCTGGGTAGTTTTTTACATCAACACATCTTCCTCTAGCCATCAACATGTCTTCACCCAGCTTACAAGGTAGCATGTTATCCTTGCTCTTACAGCCAGGTACCTATTTACTGCTAGGTGAACAGGGACATTGGGGGCTGGGAAAATTATCCAACAATTCCACTGACCCAGGAATTGAACCCGGGATCTCTCGCATGCCAGGCGAGTGTGCTAACCTCTATACCATCAGCACCCCATTGAAGTGAAGTTATGGGACCTGGTGTGAGAGGCAGACCTCCGGTTAGATGGCTGAACAGAGTGGAAGAGTATGTGAGAGAGAGAAGTGTGAGGGGGGAGGGGGGATGGAGAAAGTGAGGAGGGAGTGCGTTAACAGGGAAAACTGGAGACTCCTCTGCCGTGACCACCCCTTTGGTGGGAGTTCCCGGAGGGAGCGAGGCGTCGGAGCTATAGATAGATAGAACAGGACACATAACAAAACACAGAAGGACACACACACACACACACCAGGACACATAACAAAATACAGAAGGAAACACACACACACATACAACAGGACACATAACAAAACACAGAAGGAAACACACACACACACACACAACAGGACACATAACAAAACACAGAAGGAAACACACACACACACAACAGGACACATAACAAAACACAGAAGGAAACACACACACACACACACAACAGGACACATAACAAAACACAGAAGGAAACACACACACACACACACACAACAAAACACAGAAGGAAACACACACACACACACACACAACAGGACACATAACAAAACACAGAAGGAAACACACACACACACACAAAACAGGACACATAACAATACACACAAGGAAACACACACACACACCAAGACACATACCAAAATACAGATGGAAACAACACACACACACACACACACCAGTACACATACCAAAATACAAGACGAAACAACACACACACACACCAGTACACATACCAAAATACAGAAGGAAACAACAACACACACACACATAACAGGACACATACCAAAACACAGAAGGAATCATTACAACACACACACATACCAAAACACACACACACACAGCAGGACACATTAAGACAGACTCAAAAACATCAGCCTACTTAGTAACAATTACTTTCAGTACCTCAGTGTAAAAAACAATGGCGAAGGACATGGATAGTGAGACGTATTAGAATTCAGACAGGAAGATAGAGGGAATCAGTGATGGGGTGACAGAGAGGAGGGTAGGAACTTAAGAAGGAGTGTGAGAGAGAGGGGGGGGGGGAGTGAGTACGGATGAACAGGGGTACAGGAGGAAGAGGGAGGGAGGGAGGGAGGAAAGGCGAGGCGGTTAAGCCCATGTCACACAGACACTTTTTCTGGCATCTTTTGGTATTTTGGTAGCAAAAGATGCTCGTACGGGCATCTTTTGGTAGCAAACGGGAAGACGCTCATGATCGTCTTCTTGCCGCCAGTACTGGCATCTTTTGGTAGCAAACAGATTTTGCTTGTCATTTGGCTATTATATAATAATATTTGTTACATTAAAAACATAATAACGTGTCAGATAATTTATTTAAGGCATACTAGATCAAAACATCTGAGATATGAGAAGTTTGGACAGCCAATCACACGTCGCTAAAGTTAGGAGCCCGGTGGCAAGAGAATTCTTCCTTATTATTATTCTCACTGCTCAGATTATATGCCAGGTTGACCACATGAATTGTTACACAGGTTTTATAAAAAGAGAGGTCATTATTGTGGAAGTATTGCAATGAATGGTCTACCAAGTGACTCGGTGATTGTTTTGGTTTGCGGGAAGACGCCAGTGGAAGATGCTGGTAAACGAATCCACCGTGTGACTACACGCGCACTTTTTGCCACCAGTACGGGCATCATTTGGTAGCAAAATACCAAAAGATGCCAGAAAATATCTCTCGTGTAACACGGGCTTAAGAGAAAGAATAGTGACGTCACTCCATAAATTTCGCGATTTTAGACCAATGGCGAAAGAACGATTAGAAGATCAGTGACGATTATAATTATTTTGTATAAATAAATTTCCTTGTATATGCATACTACAGAAGCAGATGAAGATGCGAGCGGTGTGTGATTGTTATAATCCATTAAAAAATCTTTTGTAATTCTTGCTCGTGTAGAGAAATAGATGCATGATGACTCAGCAGTTCCCCTGCTTACCACTCATTCATAACAGTTTAACCTAGCAAACTCAGATA
The DNA here is from genome assembly GCA_033782935.1 of Petrolisthes cinctipes. Taxonomy (NCBI): domain Eukaryota; kingdom Metazoa; phylum Arthropoda; class Malacostraca; order Decapoda; family Porcellanidae; genus Petrolisthes; species Petrolisthes cinctipes. Next base: position 67,695 of record JAWQEG010002446.1, read on the forward strand.
CATAATCAACTACTATTTAGAACTCTCGCTGTTAAAAAGCAATATGTTGAATCGTACGTTTGGCAGCTACCGGCGCCATCCCACCTGGAGGCAGGCGCCTGGCAGAGAGGCTAGAAGCCGCGAGATAGACCGGAGAAATTGTGATAGTACCACACTCTTTTCAACTTTTCAAAGTTATTCTAGAACGTACCTACATCTAAACTATACCCATAGAATGCTTAAAAAATGTAGTTTCTAAAGCGAAATAGTATATTTTTTTATTATTTACCAATCCTCCATTTTAATCTAATATTTCAGTACGTGAATAACTTTTCACATATTCTCCATGGCAGTCGTATATATTATACCTGTAATATCTTTCTTAAAAGGGAACTGAACACTTTTTGGCATATATCAGTTAAAAGCTAAGAAAATTTGGCCTCTAATGAAGTCTGAAATACCACAGTATATGTTATACTGTGGTCATATCAAGTTGATGAAGTGAAGTAACGGGCAACAGATTATTCATGTATACCTTACGTGTGACATTATTACCAATACTTTAAAGGCAATTATCTCGCTTAAGTAGGCGTGGCGCTCGATTGGTTGTAACACTCAGCCACTCATATATGAATTCAAATTTCACTAAATAAAATGTGATGGAAATAAATATTTGAGTTTACTAATTAACCAATAAACAAACTATAGTCACGACAGCTGACTCTGACCTTAAAATTATCGTACTCTGGTGACACTTCAAATGTAAAGTACGGTACATTGTTGTGTTGCCAAGGTACCATGATTTAAGGGTCAAAGTTGGCTGCTGTAGACCAGGATTAGAAGAGATTTATTCACAAGAAATATATGTATTCAAATATATGCTGAGGAGATGAGGCTGCAAGCTGAGTAGATGGCTTGTGCACTCGAATACACTGCAGTCTTATGGATGATGGTTTTTACACAGGAAGATCCACCTTGCTCAATGAAAATGGCTCGAGAATGCTGCAGTCATCAGTCTCTTTCAGGGAACCATCAATTGTACCTGTTAATGCAGTAAGCTACATAAGTATCAAGCTTCTTCCAGCCGAACCAGAAATTGGTACCGTCTGGCCCTGCTTGTGAATTATGTTTGGGCAGTGCAGTAAATATAAGAATGAAATTCCTAGAGATTATACAGTATTCCAAATACACAGAACTGACCAATACAGGACCTATCAATTTTTCACAGTATGATTTGATGTATGTAGTGAAACATGTAATAAAATCTACGTTATGCTATAATGAAATACAACTATTAAAATTTGTATCCTTACTACAGTCTTTACTATTCTGTTGAGGGTCATCTTCATCGTCTTCCAGGAACCCGAGACAAGCACGAGTTCTCAAAAATTTTGTGTGGTAAGAGCAGTAAACCTGGGATGATATCCTGGACAATTTTCTGCAACTCGTCAAACTTGGCTGGTGTTGGAGGAGGTCCACCACCAGTTTGGTTAATTTTCTTGACATTTTGCATGATATTTTTTCATTCTGTGAAAGAGAAGATAATCCATTTAGAGAAATGACAAGAATTTGAGAGTAAAACTATGGAATCACACATCCATCCATTTGTGTTAATTTTGGGAAGGAATCATCATGGAATGTTTTTTTTGTTTTTTTTAAGAACTACTTGTAGAAATTTATGTATTATAATCCTTCTCCTACTACTACAATCTTGTGGTAGAGCCTGGGAAATGATGGGTTTTGGGTGTGGGAAAATACACAAATTAGGAATAAACTGATCTTACCTAATCTGGACCTAACCTTGGCATTCTTCGGTATGGACCAAATGATATCTGCTGATCAAGAGATACATTTATGTCCCATTTCATTGCTTAAGTGAGCAAGACCAACCACTAAAACCTTCATGAGAATATAGTGCATAATGTAAAGTATAAGTTTGCCTATTTTCATTTAAATACATGAGGTGGCATGATTTCTGAGATTATCCTATAAATTTATTAAATCTATATCAGCAAATAAGATCATGCATGAAAAATTATAAATTTTGAAACATATTCATGCATTGTTAATTAGAAATGCCATTTGGGCCACTTGCGAAAACTCCATCTGAGACCTAATATGTGCCAGCTATGAAAAATATCACACGTATCTAACATCTCTTGCAAAAATAGCATAGGTACATTATCAAAAAATAAAATAAAAGGATATTTCTACATAATAACTCTTACAACCGTCAAAACAAGCAGAGGTTGGTGCAATATTACCCTAGGTTGCATGAATTAACGGTATTTATTGAAAGAATTACCGTTTTGTAGCAGTGTTGCCAGATCCGGCTAGATCCCAGTACTTTGCCCCGGTCATTTTCTGTACTTTACCAAGGTTATTTCCCGGTAGTTTGTCCAGGTTAGGTCCCGGTAGTCTGATGCGGTCTAGGTTAGGTTAGGTTAGGTCAGGTCAGGTAAGGTCAGGCTAATTTCAAAATGCCCCATTTGAATATGCCCTATCTTGGAAATGGGGCATTTGCGGAGAAAATGCCATAGAAGAAAATAGTCTTAGAATGGTCTGGATAAGTGGGTAATGAAGGTAGAAAAACCGTACCCAATAAAGGTAATTCATTCAATATTTACCGAATTAACTTACAATTACAATTGGTACAAAGTATGGGGTTGCATTTGGTACCTGTAGGCCAGTGTGTGTGTTAACTCACCTGGTTGGTTACCTCACACCATCATTTATCTTAAGACAAGGACAATTATATAGAACAACATACTTTAGTATAAAAGTAACAAAATAACTGGTAAATTTACAGAAGAACTGGGTTCACTATATTGTGTATTTTAGTATCATTACCCACTATTTTGGACCATTCTAAAACACTTTTATTCTATGGTGTTTCTTTCAGAGATGCCCCGTTTTCGAGACATGCCCCGTTTTACAAACATAATTTGGAAATTAGTCTGACCTCACCTGACCTGACCTAACCTAACCTAGACAACATCAGACTACAGGGACCTAACATGGGCAAACATTGATTGTGAAAACTGCAGTCCATTAGATCCTGTGCACCCTTGGCGTATACCGCTTGTTATCTTTATCTCTTTTTCTATTTATCTGCTTAAACACAGTTGTGTTGTATCATTCTGGTACCCATCACTTATTATATCTATCATATTTTCATGTGTTTTTATTTCTTTTAGATTTTTTATGATCTCTTCTCTTTTTATTGAGTCCTATGCCTTCTTAAAGTCTATTGCTGCTACGATTAATGGTGTCTTGTTCTTGTAGCTTTTTTCAATACGGTACCTGAGTATGAGTATATTGTCTTCAATTCTCCTTCCCTGTGTAAATCCGGACTGCAATTCACTATTTAAATCATTAACTTGTAGTTGTTGTTCTATTTTGCTCTTCATTATTGACATAAATATTTTGTAATCAATATTTGTGAGTGCTATATGGGTCTTAAATCCTGGGTTTAACTTTTTTTGGTAGAATTACTGTTCTTGAGGTTTTCCAGGTTTGTGGGACTTTTCCTTGTCTAATTATTTTATTAAAACAGTATAGTAACTTTTCTATGCATTTTTCACTATCTATCAATGCCTTGTAGCATTCTGGTTTTACCCCATCTGGACCAGCTGCCTTTTTGTTTTTCAAGCCTTTAAATGTTTTTTATAATTTCTTCTTTATTTATTATTGGTTCTTCCATGGTTGTTGTTATCCGAGCTAGGCCCATTCCAACAGTCATATCCATATGTTCCATTACCATGTACTGTCTCTTGTCTTGATTAGTTTCATTCATTATTTGTTCCTCTATAAAAATTTTGTACCTTCCTTTTTCTTGTGTGTTCCAAACCTTCTTTATGTTATTGTCATGATTTTGGTATATATCCTTCCAAAACATTTCAAGCTCTTGAGCTGCATCTTCTGGTTTAAGTATTCCTCCCTCTGTACTATATAATTCCCCTTTGTCCTTATCATAGTTTATTTCTTTACCTTTTAATTTGTCAATATATTGCCATAATCTCTTACTTTTGTCACTACTTCCATTCATCTCCTCTGTCACCTTTTTCTCATGTTTTATTATTGCTTCTTTGATCAATCTTTTCACCCTATCTTTTTGTACCTTATATAAGCTCCAAAGTCTATCTTTTACTTCTTCACTAGCCTCATTTCGTTTCTCTCTATTAAGCTTCTTTCTTTTCTTGATTTCCTTTCTAATTTCTTCACACATCCATGGTGGTTCAATCCTGTTTATATGTCTCTTATCCTTTCTCCTTCTATACTTTTTCTTTAATATACATTCTGCATTTCTTGTCATGATTTCACCAAACTCTACCATATCTTGTACCTCTTTATTGCACTCTCCTTCCACTTCTTCCTTATATATCTGTAATGCTTCTTTGTCTGTTGTATAATAAATATTTTATTGCCATTGATCATTTGTATTTTCTAATTTGTGTCTCTCTTTTGATTAATATTTCAATCAAATTATGGTCAGATAATTCCGTTATTTCTTTTCTTTCATCTATTTTCATTGCTTCGTATACATCATAAAATTTATGGTTCACCAGAACGAAGTCTATCACACTTTTTGATTTTCCTCTCTCCCATGTTATCAACCCTTCACACCTCTGGTCATTGTTTAGTAGAATAAGATTATAGTTTTCCATCCAGTTAATCTCATCTTCCCCTCGTCTATCCATTTCCTGCTCTCCAAGGAATCCCAAATGTCAGTTAAAATCCCCAAGTAGGACAAAGGGTATCTCCCATATATTTTCTACTATACCTTCTATTTCTGTTTTTAAACTAGTGTATCATTTTTTATCCTCTTCTTTATTTCCCGCAGGTAAATAGACCAAAAGCAGCTTAAAACTAATATTTCCTAATTTACACTTGCAAAATAACAAATCCTTATTTCTAGTTGTTATCTTTTCAATTTTACTATCTTCATCCTTCTCCGACAAAATCATCAATCCCCCACCTTTCATTTCCTCCATTTCCCTCATATTACTTATTGAGTATATGTGATCACAGAGACTGATATTCTCACACTTTTGGTGTGTTTACGTTAAACATGAAAATTCATCACTTTTAATTAAATCTTGTAATTCCGTCATCTTTACTTTTGTTAGCCCTTGTATGTTTATTAGTTTAATCTTACATATGCTCTCCATATATTTGTCCTCTTTCTCCTTGAAAATTATTTCTCATTAACTTTGCATCCTTTATATACCATCCCTTTTCTCCCAGTTCTTGTTTTCTTTTTAATTCCTCCCAGAGCTCCTTATTTTGTTGTCTCTCTTTCTTAGTCATATCCAAGATGATAGATATTCTTTTTGCTAGCCTATGGTTTGTATTCTTAAGGTTCTTTGCATTTTTCAGAATCTGCCATTTCATCCATGTTTCTTTTATTTTTAACAGGAGTGGTCTCTTCTTTCCTGGTTCATTTATTAATCCTAATCTTGCTGCATCCAAAATTTCTACATCCTCTACTTTTACTTCCCTTTGTATTATATTCAGAGAGTTTTCTATGTCTTTCTGTATCTTTTCCTTTGGTTCTGATTCCTCGGGTTCTTCTAAATTATAAATGATAATATTATTCCTCTTTCTCTCGTTTTCCTCTCTCTCTTTCATATCTTCAACCATTTCACTTTTTAGTTCTACTTTCATTATCTCTATTTTCTTATCTCTCTTCTTCAGTTCTAACTCCATTTCCTCTAACCTATCTTTCTTTAACTTACCTAAGTTCTCCTCCCACTGCATCATTTTTTCCTCAAAGAAAGATCTCAACCCCTTTTTAATCTCATCAATCTTTTTTCCTAATTCCCCTTCTGGTGTTAACAGTCTCTTCTTTGCTACTGGTATACATCCAGAACATATCCATACTGATTCAGAATCTTTCAACTCTCTATATAGGGTAGGACTGACCTGCTCACATCCGATGAGGAACCAGACACTACACATATCACTTTGTATTCCTCTCTCCTATTGTTTTACTCTGTTTTCACATCTTCCACAGCTGTCTTCTCTTCGTGCTCCGCTTCTTGCACTTCGACTAGCCATCTTCTTCTCTTATTTTTCACTTTAGTTTATGTGGTAACTTTTATAAAGTTTACATTATTTGGGAAACTCAGCTCTCAGTTTTCGAAAACTGCCGCCACCGGCTCCTGCAGTTCAAACTCCTTCCATGCCTCCTCATATGCTATTCTATCTTCCTCACTATTGCCTACATTTATCCTTAGTCTTCTACACTTCCTATTACTCTCCTTCCTCGCATTCTCAATATCTTCATTCCACCAGCTCTTCATCAAATCTTCTTTTATTGCTATTCCTCACCCTTCCTATCCTTCTCTCACCCACCTCTGTCACTTTCCTAATCAGGGAATCATTCAGTTCATCCACTCAGTCACAACCAGTGTTGCCAATTTTGTAGTACCAATTTCCCACAGATTAAGGATTTTTTTCCCACAGATTGAAATAAAGATCCCACAAAACAAATAAAGACAAATTTTATTGTTTCTTTTTAATGTACATGAATATTGTATTGATACATTTTTCCTCACTAAAGAAAATCAATTACATAATATTTGACAACCATATAACTGAACTTTGCTGAAGGTAAACTTAAAAATGTCAGTTTTATTTTCCGTAAAGACTAACTAGGCCTATGAGAACTTAGCTAAACAATGTTAATATTGACAATTAGATATACAGTATACATACCTACAGCCACAGATTCTTATTGTAGTACATCAAGAGCAATAATATTATTCTCCTCCTCCTCTTCAGAACCTTTAGAATTGAAACTTCTGATCATATCATCAGAAGGCTCAAAGTTTACATAGGATTGAAAATAATGAACCAATCCATACTTTATTTTTAACAATTAATGCCTCTACTGACCTAACACTGAGACGATTTCTCAGTTTAGAGTGAACAACATTCATCTGTGAAAATATTCTTTCTACTGTGGCATTAGAAAATGTAAGTGATAGTAATGACAAGACGAGGCCAAGAGGGTCCAAGGACTTCACTGTATGGTGGATGATGTGGGTGATAAAGCCTCGGGGGTAAAGTTGTGATCGAGATTATCTTGGGGAGAAGATCTTGACAAAGCTTGTCATTTCCTTTCTTTAAGACTCTCAAAATGTTGTGGATGTCACTCAGGTTACCTTTCTGCACAACAAAGCACCATATGTGAAAGTGCTTTGAACCCAGCCAGAACCTTCTGAAGGACAACAACATTGACATCTTTGGTAATGACGAGTGGCCCAGTAATTCTCTTCATCTGAGAGAGAGAGAGAGAGAGAGAGAGAGAGAGAGAGAGAGAGAGAGAGAGAGAGAGAGAGAGAGAGAGAGAGAGAGAGCATGTAGGGTCAGAACAAGTTTTTTTCTTTACCTATATCGTCGGGTCTTGCTATGGATGCAAACATAACTGTACCCCTTATAGTCCTTGGTAATGACGAGTGGCCCAGTGATTCTCCTCATCTGTGAAAATGTTGGATCTATCTTGAAGGACGTGGTTAAAAAAAAGGATGTTGTGTGAACTTCTTTCAACTCCATTTAGTCGTACCAAGATGGAGGAGCACATCAATGATGTGCTTCGGGTAATGGAGTTCAACACGGAGCTTTTTGAGTCACTTTTGTCTTCCTACCCTGCTCGTCTTGAAGCTGTTCATGACGCCAATGAAAGCAACACTGAATACTCACCTTGTCACCATACACCTACAATATAATGTGCTACCTCTTGATATTTTCAGTTTTTTCCTATCATGCTTAGGGGGGAGGGGAGCAATCATTGTTTGCCACCGTTTACATTCAATGTTTTATTTCATGTGTGAACAGTTTTGTGTAACGTTAGTTGGGATTTGTCAGAAAACTTTTTACCACATTCATTACATTTAAAATCTTATACTCTTGTATGAATTTTTATATGTATATTAAGGGTAGATTTCTTACCAAACCTTTTACCACATTCATTACATTCAAAGTCCTTCACTCCTGTGTGTATAAGTATGTGTTGCTTTAGTTTACCCTTTGTCAGAAACTTTTTACCACATTCCTCACATTTAAAGTTCTTCACTCCTGTGTGTATAAGTATGTGCTGCCTTAGATCACTCTTTGTCACAACTTTTTACCACATTCTTCACATTCAAAGTTCTTCACTCCTGTGTGTATAAGTATGTGCTTGTTTAGATTACCTTTTTCCACAAACATTTTACCACATTCTTCACATTCAAAGTTCTTCACTCCTGTGTGTAAAAGTATGTGCTGCCTTAGATCACTCTTTGTCACAAACTTTTTACCACATTCTTCATATTCAAAGTTCTTCACTCCTGTGTGTATAAGTATGTGCACATTTAGATTACCTTTTGTCACAAACTTTTTACCACATTCTTCACATTCAAAGTTTTTCACTCTTTTCACTCCTGTGTGTATAAGTATGTTTCTTTAGAACACTCTTTGTCACAAACTTTTTACCACATTCTTCACATTCAAAGTTCTTCACTCCTGTGTGTATAAGTATGTGGTGCTTTAATTCACTCTTTGTCACAAACTTTTTACCACATTCTTCACATTCAAAGTTCCTCTCTCCTGTGTGTATAAGTATGTGTTGCTTTAAATTATTCTTTGTCACAAACTTTTTACCACATTCTTCACATTCAAAGTTCCTCTCTCCTGTGTGTATAAGTATGTGTTGCTTTAAATTATTCTTTGTCACAAACTTTTTACCACATTCATCACATTCAAAGTTCCTCTCTCCTGTGTGAACAATGCTGTGTTTCTTAAGGTCAGATTTACAACTAAACTTTTTACCACACTCATCACACATAAACATTTTATTTCCAGTATGAGTCAACAAATGGTGAGTGAGATGGCATTTCCTACTAAACTTTTGACCACATTGTTGACAGACCAACTTGTTACACTTCTCTTCTCTGACAACATTGATGGTGTCACTTCTTCCACCTCCATCACTAACACAGCTTTATTCTGCAACCAATATGACCACTTGGTTATTACTGTTGTCAGGGCTGCCAACCACACTGTTATTGGTGTCAGGGCTGCCAACCACAGTGTTACTTCATATGAATCTGAAACAATAACAATACCAGTCTTACATCATTTGAAGATTCAAACATTTACTGAATATTTACTGTAATATTCTGTGGCACAAAAAATTGACTATGTCCAGTTAGGTCCCGGTAGTTTGCCTCGGTTAGGTCCCGATAGTCTGCTGTGGTGTATGTTAGGTTAGGTTAGGTAAGGTTATGTTATGTTAGGTTAGGTCAGATAAGGTAAGGTTTGGTTATGTTAGGTTAGGTTGTAATAATCCAAATCAATCAAGCAAGTCAGACCCAGAAATTGATCCATTTAAATTCTAGTCATACCCACGGGGAATTGGACCCCGGATTAGAGAAATCTCAGGCAGTGCTTCTACCGGGTAAGCCATAAGAGTACTCCACTGGCGTAGCTTTCAAATTCTGCCTTTAACTCTCAGGTCCGGCTATTACAAGGTTAGGTCAGATAAGGTAAGGTTTGGTTATGTTAGGTTAGGTCTGATAAGGTAAAGTTTGGTTTGGTTAGGTTAGGTTAAATAAGGTAAGGTTTGGTTAGGTTAGGTCAGATAAGGTAAGGTTTGGTTAGGTCAGATAATGTTAGGTTAGGTTAGTTCAGGTCAGATAAGGAATGGTTATGTTAGGTTTAGTTGGGTCAGGTTAGGTCCCAGTATTTTGCCCAGGTTAGGTCTCAGTAGTTTGCACAGGTTAGGTCCCAGTAGTTTGCACAGGTTAGGTCCCAGTAGTTTGCACAGATTAGTTCCAAGTAGTTTGTCCAGGTTATTCCCTGTAGTCTGATGCGATCTAGGTTAGGTCAGGTAAGGTCAGGCTAATTTCAAAATGCCCCATTTGAATATGCCGTATCTTAGAAGTGGGGCATTTGCAGAGGAAATGCCATAGAAGAAAATAGTCTTAGAATGGTCTAAATAAGTGGGTAATGAAGGTAGAAATACCGTACTCAATAACGGTAATTCTTTCAATATTTACCGGTCAGGCTAATTTCAAAATGCCCCATTTGAATATGCCCTATCTTGGAAATGAGGCATTGCAAAAGAAAATGCCATAGAAGAAAAGTGTCTTAGAATCTTATAAATTAGTGGGTAAAGAAGGTAAAAACATTGTAATATAAAATGGCAATATAATAGATAATTACCGTTATATTTCCTTGTTTTTTTTTCCCCCCAGGTTTGTGTGTGTGGTTTTTTCCCAAGGGTTGTGTGTGTGTGTTTCTAGGCTTGTTTTATTCATTACTTTACAGGTTAATAACGTAATTTACTAAGCCTGTGTTAATTAATTAAATTATTATACTTGTTAAATTTAATTATCTTATATCGATGAATTATATATTGAATTTCACTTGGTTTCCTTCTCTATTGACTCGTAAATATCATAATAAACCACTAAAGAACCATTAATATTATCAATTACAACAATACAACATAGAAAACTACAAAAACTCACACTTTATTATTGTTGTTGTTGTTGTTGATGATGATGACTGAGAGTGCTCTTGCTCTTGCTCTTGCTGTTACAGGTACCCCGGTTGTTCATTCCAGGGTTGGCCTTTGTATCGGAAGCTCCTGTAAATAGAAATCGGAAAAAAAAAAAACAATACCACGCATATCTATTCACTTTCTACATCTTGCATACCACATTTTCTCCAAGAATTCTTTCACAGCACCAATCATTTCATCTGTGGTCTGCTCACATAGACCTAACAGTAATATCATCCATTCTCTCCCTGTTAGTTCCATTCCCTCATATTCCATTTCAGTCAGGATGATCTGCATCATCTCTGTTCTGTCTCTCTCATACTTCTCACATCCCAGCATCACATGTTCTACCGTTTCATCCTCTCCTGTGTCACACATCTGGCATACCTTGCTTCGGGATTCAGACCATCTATAACTTCTTGCATTCACCTCCATACATTGTGCTCTGGCTCGAAAGAGTAGATCACCACCCAGACTTCCCTCATACCACTTCACATACTCTGGGCATTCTTTCTCCTTATACCATACAAGAGTTTCCTTTTGTTCCATATCATTTTTCCACTTTCTTAACCCCAGGCATTTCACTTCTTTGTCAATCTCACTTTTCCACTTTCTTGCATCCCAGTCTAGCCCCTCTCTATTTCTGCTCATTATTTTCCACTCATGCATAATTCCTCTAACTACCATACCATTCATATATACCATTCTCTCACACTTCTTTCCCCATTTGCCGTTTCTAATGTTCCACATATAAACCTTTCTTGCCAGTCTTGTATCCTCCATTCGTTCCAGTCTTACTTTGTATCTAAGGGTTGCTTTCACCAGTCTTTCTCTGAATGTACTCCATCCCATATCACCTCTCAAAGCTGCTATCGCTGCATACCTTGGTGCATTCAGTGCCATTCTCGCTACTCGGTTCTGTCCCACCTCTAACTTGTCTATCTCACTCTCCTTCCATGCAATAACTTCCATGCCATACATAATGCTCGGGACAGCCACACTCTTCCATACTTCTCTCACCACATCATACTTGCTTGCTCTCAGCCTCGCTGCACTTGCCAGTCGTCCAACCCATTGGTTCGTCATGCTAATCTTTTCATTTCATGATGCGATGCGATGCGATGATGTCGAGGGATAGCCTTTACAACGGCCCCTCTTCTGTCGTTTATTTGTTGCTGAGTGCCTTTAATTTCTTCTCCCTTATTTTCCAGCACTTATAAAGATATTCTTATTTGCGGAGAAAATGCCATAGAAGGAAATAGTCTTAGAATGGTCTAAATAAGTGGGTAATGAAGGTAGAAAAACCGTACCCAATAACGGTAATTCATTCAATATTTACCATATTCTTTTATATTGTCCAAACATTTTCCACTGTCGAATAACAACCCTCCAATGATGTTTTCCTTGCATTCGATATAAGGTTGTTTTAATTTTCCAATTTTACTTCTTTCTTCAACATAGCCAGTACAGTCAAGCACAAAATGTTCTAAGTTTTCTGGATCTGTTCCACACATCTTACATCCTGTTTCATTGTCCTCTTTTCTAAATCTTTTTCTATATCCCAAGTTTAAAGTATTTGTACTACATTTAAATAACACCACTGATGCTGGTGTTATTGTCATATAGTTCCTCTGTCATTCCCATTTCCTTTTTCCATTTTCTGTAAATCTTTATGGTAGTCCTACTTTCCATTTCCTCTCTCCAGTTCTTAGTGTCCAATTCATAAATCTTGTTTAGGAGTTCTTGCTTCTTCATGGTTTTTAGTTTATCTAAATTGATATCTAATGCTTTCATTCCCTCCTCACATTCCTTGATGCATTTATTTGTTCTATTATCCTTATTTTCTTCTACTATTTCGTATGTTAATTTGTTTCCTCCATCTCTCATTATTCCTTGTAAATATTGTAATTTTGTTCTAGTAATTTTTGATTTCATGAGTGAGGCACTCACTTCTCCTCTTAGTCCACTAATTGCTGTGCTTTTTTCTGCCCCAAGAATTGTCTATGGTTTGTATTCTTAAGGTTCTTTGCATTTTTCAGAATCTGCCATTTCATCCATGTTTCTTTTAATTTTAACAGGAGTGGTCTCTTCTTTCCTGGTTCAATTATTAATCCTAATCTTGCTGCATCCAAAATTTCTACATCCTCTACTTTTACTTCCCTTTGTATTATATCCAGAGAGTTTTCTATGTCTTTAAGTATCTTTTCCTTTGGTTCTGATTCCTCGGGTTCTTCTAAATTATAAATGATAATATTATTCCTCTTTCTCTCTTTTTCCTCTCTCTCTTTCATATCTTCAACTATTTCACTTTTTAGTTCTACTTTCATTATCTCTATTTTCGTATCTCTCTTCTTCAGTTCTAACTCCATTTCATTCTTCATTTCCTCTAACATATCTTTCTTTAACTTATCTAAACTCTCCTCCCACTGCATCAATTTTTCCTCAAAGAAAGATCTCAACTCCTTTTTCATCTCATCAATCTTTTTTCCTAATTCCCCGTCTGGTGTTAACAGTCTCTTCTTTGCTACTGGTATACATCCAGAACAAATCCATACTGATTCAGAATCTTTCAACTCTCTATATAGGGTAGGACTGACCTGCTCACATCCGATGTGGAACCAGACACTACACATATCACATTGTATTCCTCTCTCCTGTTGTTTTACTCTGTTTTCACATCTTCCACAGCTGTCTTCTCTTCGTGCTCCGCTTCTTGCACTTCGACTAGCCATCTTCTTCTCTTATTTTTCACTTTAGTTTATGTGGTAACTTTTATAAAGTTTACATTATTTGGGAAACTCAGCTCTCAGTTTTCGAACCTGCCGCCACCGGCTCCTGCAATTCATACTCCTTCCATGCCTCCTCATATGCTATTCTATCTTCCTCACTATTGCCTACATTTTTCCTTAGTCTTCTACACTTCCTATTACTCTCCTTCCTCGCATTCTCAATATCTTCATTCCACCAGCTCTTCATCAATCTTCTTTTATTGCTATTCCTCACCCTTCCTATCCTTCTCTCACCCACCTCTGTCACTTTCCTAATCAGGGAATCATTCAGTTCATCCACTCAGTCACAACCAGTGTTGCCAATTTTGTAGTACCAATTTCCCACAGATTAAGGATTTTTTTCCCACAGATTGAAATGAAGATCCACAAAACAAATAAAGACACATTTTATTGTTTCTTTTTAATGTACATGAATATTGTATTGATACATTTCTCCTCACTAAAGAAAAACAATTACATAATATTTGACAACCATATAACTGAACTTTGCTGAAGGTAAACTTAAAAATGCCAGATTTATTTTTCGTAAGGACTAACTAGGCCTATGAGAACTTAGCTAAACAATGTTAATAATGACAATTACATATACAGTATACATACCTACAGTCACAGATTCTTATTGTAGTACATCAAGAGCAATAATATTATTCTCCTCCTCCTCTTCAGAACTTTTAGAATTGAAACTTCTGATCATATCATCAGAAGGCTCAAAGTTTACACAGGATTGAAAATAATGAACCAATCCATACTTTATTTTTAACAATTAATGCCTCTACTGACCTAACACTGAGACGATTTCTCAGTTTAGAGTGAACAACATTCATCTGTGAAAATATTCTTTCTACTGTGGCATTAGAAAATGTAAGTGATAGTAATGACAAGACGAGGCCAAGAGGGTCCAAGGACTTCACTGTATGGTGGATGATGTGGGTGATAAAGCCTCGGGGGTAAAGTTGTGATCGAGATTATCTTGGGGAGAAGATCTTGACAAAGCTTGTCATTTCCTTTCTTTAAGACTCTCAAAATGTTGTGGATGTCACTCAGGTTACCTTTCTGCACAACAAAGCACCATATGTGAAAGTGCTTTGAACCCAGCCAGAACCTTCTGAAGGACAACAACATTGACTTCTTTGGTAATGACGAGTGGCCCAGTAATTCTCTTCATCTGAGAGAGAGAGAGAGAGAGAGAGAGAGAGAGAGAGAGAGAGAGAGAGAGAGAGAGAGAGCATGTAGGGTCAGAACAAGTTTTTTTCTTTACCTATATCGTCGGGTCTTGCTATGGATGCAAACATAACTGTACCCCTTATAGTCCTTGGTAATGACGAGTGGCCCAGTGATTCTCCTCATCTGTGAAAATGTTGGATCTATCTTGAAGGACGTGGTTAAAAAAAAGGATGTTGTGTGAACCTCTTTCAACTCCATTTAGTCGTACCAAGATGGAGGAGCACATCAATGATGTGCTTCGGGTAATGGAGTTCAACACGGAGCTTTATGAGTCACTTTTGTCTTCCTACCCTGCTCGTCTTGAAGCTGGTCATGACGCCAATGAAAGCAACACTGAATACTCACCTTGTCACCATACACCTACAATATAATGTGCTACCTCTTGATATTTTCAGTTTTTTCCTATCATGCTTAGGGGGGAGGGGAGCAATCATTGTTTGCCACCGTTTACATTCAATGTTTTATTTCATGTGTGAACAGTTTTGTGTAACGTTAGTTGGGATTTGTCAGAAAACTTTTTACAACATTCATTACATTTAAAATCCTATACTCTTGTATGAATTTTTATATGTATATTAAGGGTAGATTTCTTACCAAACCTTTTACCACATTCATTACATTCAAAGTCCTTCACTCCTGTGTGTATAAGTATGTGTTGCTTTAGTTTACCCTTTGTCAGAAACTTTTTACCACATTCCTCACATTTAAAGTTCTTCACTCCTGTGTGTATAAGTATGTGCTGCCTTAGATCACTCTTTGTCACAAACTTTTAACCACATTCTTCACATTCAAAGTTCTTCACTCCTGTGTGTATAAGTATGTGCTGCCTTAGATCACTCTTTGTCACAAACTTTTTACCACATTCTTCACATTCAAATTTCTTCACTCCTGTGTGTATAAGTATGTGCACATTTAGATTAACTTTTGTCACAAACTTTTTACCACATTCTTCACATTCAAAGTTTTTCACTCTTTTCACTCCTGTGTGTATAAGTATGTTTCTTTAGAACACTCTTTGTCACAATCTTTTTACCACATTCTTCACATTCAAAGTTCTTTTCTCCTGTGTGTGTAAGTATGTCCTTCTTTAGATCAGCTTTTCTCACAAACTTTTTACCACATTCTTCACATTCAAAGTTCTTCACTCCTGTGTGTATAAGTATGTGTTGCTTTAAATTATTCTTTGTCACAAACTTTTTACCACATTCTTCACATTCAAAGTTCCTCTCTCCTGTGTGTATAAGTATGTGTTGCTTTAAATTATTCTTTGTCACAAACTTTTTACCACATTCATCACATTCAAAGTTCCTCTCTCCTGTGTGAACAATGCTGTGTTTCTTAATGTCAGATTTACAACTAAACTTTTTACCACACTCATCACACATAAACATTTTGTTTCCAGTATGAGTCAACAAATGGTGAGTGAGATGGCATTTCCTACTAAACTTTTGACCACATTGTTGACAGACCAACTTGTTACACTTCTCTTCTCTGACAACATTGATGGTGTCACTTCTTCCACCTCCATCACTAACACAGCTTTATTCTGCAACCAATATGACCACTTGGTTATTACTGTTGTCAGGGCTGCCAACCACACTGTTATTGGTGTCAGGGCTGCCAACCACAGTGTTACTTCATATGAATCTGAAACAATAACAATACCAGTCTTACATCATTTGAAGATTCGAACATTTACTGAATATTTACTGTAATATTCTGTGGCACAAAAAATTGACTATGTCCAGTTAGGTCCCGGTAGTTTGCCTCGGTTAGGTCCCGATAGTCTGCTGTGGTGTATGTTAGGTTAGGTTAGGTAAGGTTATGTTATGTTAGGTTAGGTCAGATAAGGTAAGGTTTGGTTATGTTAGGTTAGGTTGTAATAATCCAAATCAATCAAGTAAGTCAGACCCAGAAATTGATCCATTTAAATTCTAGTCATACCCACGGGGAATTGAACCCCGGATTAGAGAAATCTCAGGCAGTGCTTCTACCGGGTAAGCCATAAGAGTACTCCACTGGCGTAGCTTTCAAATTCTGCCTTTAACTCTCAGGTCCGGCTATTACAAGGTTAGGTCAGATAAGGTAAGGTTTGGTTATGTTAGGTTAGGTCTGATAAGGTAAAGTTTGGTTTGGTTAGGTTAGGTTAAATAAGGTAAGGTTTGGTTAGGTTAGGTCAGATAAGGTAAGGTTTGGTTAGGTCAGATAATGTTAGGTTAGGTTAGTTCAGGTCAGATAAGGAATGGTTATGTTAGGTTTGGTTGGGTCAGGTTAGGCCCCAGTATTTTGCCCAGGTTAGGTCTCAGTAGTTTGCACAGGTTAGGTTCCAGTAGTTTGCACAGGTTAGGTCCCAGTAGTTGGCACAGATTAGTTCCAAGTAGTTTGTCCAGGTTATTCCCTGTAGTCTGATGCGATCTAGGTTAGGTCAGGTAAGGTCAGGCTAATTTCAAAATGCCCCATTTGAATATGCCGTATCTTAGAAATGGGGCATTTGCAGAGGAAATGCCATAGAAGAAAATAGTCTTAGAATGGTCTAAATAAGTGGGTAATGAAGGTAGAAATACCGTACTCAATAACGGTAATTCTTTCAATATTTACCGGTCAGGCTAATTTCAAAATGCCCCATTTGAATATGCCCTATCTTGGAAATGAGGCATTGCAAAAGAAAATGCCATAGAAGAAAAGTGTCTTAGAATCTTATAAATTAGTGGGTAAAGAAGGTAAAAACATTGTAATATAAAATGGCAATATAATAGATAATTACCGTTATATTTCCTTGTTTTTTTTTTTCCCCAGGTTTGTGTCTGTGGTTTTTTTCCAAGGGTTGTGTGTGTGTGTTTCTAGGCTTGTTTTATTCATTACTTTACAGGTTAATAACGTAATTTACTAAGCCTGTGTTAATTAATTAAATGATTATACTTGTTAAATTTAATTATCTTATATCGATGAATTATATATTGTATTTCACTTGGTTTCCTTCTCTATTGACTCGTAAATATCATAATAAACCACTAAAGAACCATTAATATTATCAATTACAACAATACAACATAGAAAACTACAAAAACTCACACTTTATTATTGTTGTTGTTGTTGTTGATGATGATGACTGAGAGTGCTCTTGCTCTTGCTGTTACAGGTACCCCGGGTGTTTATTCCAGGGTTGGCCTTTGTATCGGAAGCTCCTGTAAATAGAAATCGGAAAAAAAAAACAATACCACGCATATCTATTCACTTTCTACATCTTGCATACCACATTTTCTCCAAGAATTCTTTCACAGCACCAATCATTTCATCTGTGGTCTGCTCACATAGACCTAACAGTAATATCATCCATTCTCTCCCTGTTAGTTCCATTCCCTCATATTCCATTTCAGTCAGGATGATCTGCATCATCTCTGTTCTGTCTCTCTCATACTTCTCACATCCCAGCATCACATGTTCTACCGTTTCATCCTCTCCTGTGTCACACATCTGGCATACCTTGCTTCGGGATTCAGACCATCTATAACTTCTTGCATTCACCTCCATACATTGTGCTCTGGCTCGAAAGAGTAGATCACCACCCAGACTTCCCTCATACCACTTCACATACTCTGGGCATTCTTTCTCCTTATACCATACAAGAGTTTCCTTTTGTTCCATATCATTTTTCCACTTTCTTAACCCCAGGCATTTCACTTCTTTGTCAATCTCACTTTTCCACTTTCTTGCATCCCAGTCTAGCCCCTCTCTATTTCTGCTCATTATTTTCCACTCATGCATAATTCCTCTAACTACCATACCATTCATATATACCATTCTCTCACACTTCTTTCCCCATTTGCCGTTTCTAATGTTCCACATATAAACCTTTCTTGCCAGTCTTGTATCCTCCATTCGTTCCAGTCTTACTTTGTATCTAAGGGTTGCTTTCACCAGTCTTTCTCTGAATGTACTCCATCCCATATCACCTCTCAAAGCTGCTATCGCTGCATACCTTGGTGCATTCAGTGCCATTCTCGCTACTCGGTTCTGTCCCACCTCTAACTTGTCTATCTCACTCTCCTTCCATGCAATAACTTCCATGCCATACATAATGCTCGGGACAGCCACACTCTTCCATACTTCTCTCACCACATCATACTTGCTTGCTCTCAGCCTCGCTGCACTCGCCAGTCGTCCAACCCATTGGTTCGTCATGCTAATCTTTTCATTTCATGATGCGATGCGATGCGATGATGTCGAGGGATAGCCTTTACAACGGCCCCTCTTCTGTCGTTTATTTGTTGCTGAGTGCCTTTAATTTCTTCTCCCTTATTTTCCAGCACTTATAAAGATATTCTTATTTGCGGAGAAAATGCCATAGAAGGAAATAGTCTTAGAATGGTCTAAATAAGTGGGTAATGAAGGTAGAAAAACCGTACCCAATAACGGTAATTCATTCAATATTTACCATATTCTTTTATATTGTCCAAACATTTTCCACTGTCGAATAACAACCCTCCAATGATGTTTTCCTTGCATTCGATATAAAGTTGTTTTAATTTTCCAATTTTACTTCTTTCTTCAACATAGCCAGTACAGTCAAGCACAAAATGTTCTAAGTTTTCTGGATCTGTTCCACACATCTTTTTCTATATCCCAAGTTTAAAGTATTTGTCCTACATTTAAATAACACCACTGATGCTGGTGTTATTGTCATATAGTTCCTCTGTCGTTCTCATTTCCTTTTTCCATTTTCTGTAAATCTTTATGGTAGTCCTACTTTCCATTTCCTCTCTCCAGTTCTTAGTGTCCAATTCATAAATCTTGTTTAGGAGTTCTTGCTTCTTCATGGTTTTTAGTTTATCTAAATTGATATCTAATGCTTTCATTCTCTCCTCACATTCCTTGATGCATTTATTTGTTCTATTATCCTTATTTTCTTCTACTATTTCGTATGTTAATTTGTTTCCTCCATCTCTCATTATTCCTTGTAAATATTGTAATTTTGTTCTAGTAATTTTTGATTTCATGAGTGAGGCACCCACTTCTCCTCTTAGTCCACTAATTGCTGTGCTTTTTTCTGCCCCAAGAATTGTCTATGGTTTGTATTCTTAAGGTTCTTTGCATTTTTCAGAATCTGCCATTTCATCCATGTTTCTTTTAATTTTAACAGGAGTGGTCTCTTCTTTCCTGGTTCAATTATTAATCCTAATCTTGCTGCATCCAAAATTTCTACATCCTCTACTTTTACTTCCCTTTGTATTATATCCAGAGAGTTTTCTATGTCTTTCTGTATCTTTTCCTTTGGTTCTGATTCCTCGGGTTCTTCTAAATTATAAATGATAATATTATTCCTCTTTCTCTCTTTTTCCTCTCTCTCTTTCATATCTTCAACTATTTCACTTTTTAGTTCTACTTTCATTATCTCTATTTTCGTATCTCTCTTCTTCAGTTCTAACTCCATTTCATTCTTCATTTCCTCTAACATATCTTTCTTTAACATATCTAAACTCTCCTCCCACTGCATCAATTTTTCCTCAAAGAAAGATCTCAACTCCTTTTTCATCTCATCAATCTTTTTTCCTAATTCCCCGTCTGGTGTTAACAGTCTCTTCTTTGCTACTGGTATACATCCAGAACATATCCATACTGATTCAGAATCTTTCAACTCTCTATATAGGGTAGGACTGACCTGCTCACATCCGATGTGGAACCAGACACTACACATATCACATTGAATTCCTCTCTCCTGTTGTTTTACTCTGTTTTCACATCTTCCACAGCTGTCTTCTCTTCGTGCTCCGCTTCTTGCACTTCGACTAGCCATCTTCTTCTCTTATTTTTCACTTTAGTTTATGTGGTAACTTTTATAAAGTTTACATTATTTGGGAAACTCAGCTCTCAGTTTTCGAACCTGCCGCCACCGGCTCCTGCAATTCATACTCCTTCCATGCCTCCTCATATGCTATTCTATCTTCCTCACTATTGCCTACATTTTTCCTTAGTCTTCTACACTTCCTATTACTCTCCTTCCTCGCATTCTCAATATCTTCATTCCACCAGCTCTTCATCAATCTTCTTTTATTGCTATTCCTCACCCTTCCTATCCTTCTCTCACCCACCTCTGTCACTTTCCTAATCAGGGAATCATTCAGTTCATCCACTCAGTCACAACCAGTGTTGCCAATTTTGTAGTACCAATTTCCCACAGATTAAGGATTTTTTTCCCACAGATTGAAATGAAGATCCACAAAACAAATAAAGACACATTTTATTGTTTCTTTTTAATGTACATGAATATTGTATTGATACATTTCTCCTCACTAAAGAAAAACAATTACATAATATTTGACAACCATATAACTGAACTTTGCTGAAGGTAAACTTAAAAATGCCAGATTTATTTTTCGTAAGGACTAACTAGGCCTATGAGAACTTAGCTAAACAATGTTAATAATGACAATTACATATACAGTATACATACCTACAGTCACAGATTCTTATTGTAGAACATCAAGAGCAATAATATTATTCTCCTCCTCCTCTTCAGAACTTTTAGAATTGAAACTTCTGATCATATCATCAGAAGGCTCAAAGTTTACACAGGATTGAAAATAATGAACCAATCCATACTTTATTTTTAACAATTAATGCCTCTACTGACCTAACACTGAGACGATTTCTCAGTTTAGACTGAACAACATTCATCTGTGAAAATATTCTTTCTACTGTGGCATTAGAAAATGTAAGTGATAGTAATGACAAGACGAGGCCAAGAGGGTCCAAGGACTTCACTGTATGGTGGATGATGTGGGTGATAAAGCCTCGGGGGTAAAGTTGGGATGGATATTATTTTGGGGAGAAGATCTTGATAAAGCTTGTCATTCCCTTTCTTTAAGACTCTCAAAATGTTGTGGATGTCACTCAGGTTACCTTTCTGCACAACAAAGCACCATATGTGAAAGTGCTTTGAACCCAGCCAGAACCTTCTGAAGGACAACAACATTGACTTCTTTGGTAATGACGAGTGGCCCAGTAATTCTCTTCATCTGTGTGAGAGAGAGAGAGAGAGAGAGAGAGAGAGAGAGAGAGAGAGAGAGAGAGAGAGAGAGAGAGAGAGAGAGAGCATGTTGGGTCAGAACAAGTTTTTTTCTTTACCTATATCGTCGGGTCATGCTATGGATGCAAACATAACTGTACCCCTTATAGTCCTTGGTAATGACGAGTGGCCCAGTAATTCTCCTCATCTGTGAAAATGTTGGATCTATCTTGAAGGGCGAGGTTGAAAAAAAGGATGTTGTGTGAACCTCTATCAACTCCATTTAGTCGTACCAAGATGGAGGAGCACATCAATGGTGTGCTTCGGGTAATGGAGTTCAACACGGAGCTTTTTGAGTCACTTTTGTCTTCCTACCCTGCTCGTCTTGAAGCTGTTCATGATGCCAATGGAAGCAACACTGAATACTCACCTTGTCACCATACACCTACAATATAATGTGCTACCTCTTGATATTTTCAGTTTTTTCCTTATCATGCTTAGGGGGGAGGGGAGCAATCATTGTTTGTCACCGCTTACATTCAATGTTTTATTTCATGTGTGAACATGTAATGTGAGTTGGGATTTGTCAGAAAACTTTTTACCACATTCATTACATTTAAAATCCTATACTCTTGTATGAACTTTTTTATGTACATTAAGGTGAGATTTCTGACCAAACCTTTTACCACATTCTTCACATTCAAAGTCCTTCACTCCTGTGTGTATAAGTATGTGCTTCTTTAGATCACCCTTTGTCAGAAACTTTTTACCACATTCTTCACATTCAAAGTTCCTCTCTCCTGTGTGTATAAATATGTGCTGCTTTATTTTACCCTTTGTTACAAACTTTTTACCACATTCTTCACATTCAAAGTTCTTTTCTCCTGTGTGTATAAGTATGTGATTCTTTAGAACACTCTTTGTCACAAACCTTTTACTACATTCTTCACATTCAAAGTTCTTTTCTCCTGTGTGTATAGGTATGTGTTCATTCAGTTTACTGTTTGTCACAAACTTTTTACCACATTCAAAGTTCTTCACTCCTGTGTGTATAAGTATGTGCCTTTTTAGAACACTATTTGTCACAAACTTTTTACCACATTCTTCACGTTCAAAGTTCCTCTCTCCTGTGTGTATAATGCTGTGTTTCTTAAGGTCAGGTTTATAACTAAACTTTTTACCACACTCATCACACATAAACATTTTCTTTCCAGTATGATTCAACAAATGGTGAGTGAGATGGCATTTCCTACTAAACTTTTGACCACATTGTTGACAGACCAACTTGTTACACTTCTCTTCTCTGACAACATTGATTGTGTCACTTCCTTCCACCTCCATCACTAACACAGCTTTATTCTGCCACCAAAATGACCACTTGGTTATTACTGTTGTCAGGGCTGCCAACCACACTGTTATTGGTGTCAGGGCTGCCAACCACAGTGTTACTTCATATGAATCTGAAACAATAACAATACCAGTCTTACATCATTTGAAGATTCAAACATTTACTGAATATTTACTGTAATATTCTGGTGTCAGGATTGTCACACTATTACTGGTGTTATCTGAAAGAAATATAACTATATTTTAACAGCAACCAGGAAGGAAATAGAAAGAAAAGAGGGACAGTTGAAGAACTGAAAGCTAGTGACTGGGTCCGAAGGGGTGCCAAAACCCTTCCCTAAAATATTGGGTATTTATTGAAAAAATAACAGTTTTGTAGCAGTGTTGCCAGATCCGGCTAGGTCCCAGTATTTTGCCCCGATAATTTCTTGTACTTTACCACGGTCATTTCCCGGTAGTTTGCCCATGTTAGGTCCCAGTAGTTTGCCCAGGTTAGGTTCCGGTAGTTTGCCCAGGTTAAGTCCCGGTAGTTTGCCCAGGTTAGGTCCCGGTAGTTTGCCCAGGTTAGGTCCCGATAGTTTGCCCAGGTTAGGTCCTGATAGTTTGCCCAGGTTAGTTCCCGGTAGTCTGATAAGGTCTAGGTTAGGTTAAGTCAGGTCAGGTAGGGTCAGGCTAATTTCAAAATTCCCCATTTGAATATGCCCTATCTTTGAAATGGGGCATTTGCGGAGGAAATGCCATAGAAGAAAATAGTCGTAGAATGGTCTAAATTAGTGGGTAATGAAGGTAGAAATACCGTACTCAATATCGGTAATTCTTTCAATATTTACCGAAGTCTTATAATGATCTAAATAAGAGGGTAATGAAGGTAGAAAATAGTCTTAGAATGGTCTAAATAAGTGGGTAATGAAGGTAGAAAATAGTCTTAGAATGGTCTAAATAAGTGGGTAATGAAGGTAGAAAATAGTCTTAGAATGGTCTAAATTAGTGGGTAATGAAGGTAGAAAAACGGTACTAAATAACGGTAATTCTTTCAATATTTACCTATGTTTCCTTTAATTATGGCCCCAAACTATCCTCCTACCTCTTTGTATGTATAGAAGGTCATTTAAGTGTTGAAATATAAAGTTACAAGTGATGGTATATTGTTGATGCTGAACCTGCTGCTTTATTATTATTATGGTCAATATTTGTGAATGTCAAATGAGCTCCTTCTTGTTATAATGTTATCATAAAACTATATATATAATAAATATAATATATATCTCTATATATAACTGTGAGTGAATAATTACAATGTCAACATCATATTTTTATATTTCATGTAAGGATATATTTCTATTAATAATGTTAATATTATACACAGTCTCTACATTGACTTGTATGTTTGTCATCATCAGTGTTGCCAGATGCTGGGAAATTCGTCTGTTTTAGGGAATATTGAAGTCCACGTAATAGGGACATTATATAAATATTGTTCATGAATAAACAGGGAAAGTTCTACCAGACCAAAAAATACCAAAAAGATCTTCAGTGATTAAGAGTAAACAGAGAATTATTGAGGTAAAAAAGTGAAATTGTAAAGGTAAAGTTAGGGAAATTATGTCAAATAGATCTGGCAACACTAACCATGATGGCCGCCGTACCACAGAGCTATACACATAGAGTGGTCGACCCTGTGTTATTAGATAGGGGAAGAGTGTCGCAAGTCAGCCTGCTCGGCGGCCATTTTGAATAGCCCTTTGGTGCGCGCTTTGAACTCCCGAACGTACTTGTATAGTATGTTTCTTTCCACAGTTATTGACATTTCCCTGATTTATAAAGCATTGTATCTTGTTATCTAATTATGCAGGTTTTGTTAAATCAATTAACAAGGCTAAGATAATGTCCATACGGAAAATTATGCAAAGAAATTAAACTTAAACTGGTTTATTAAACAAGACAAATATATATAACTGTAATCTGTCTCCCTCTCCCACCACTTACCTTACATACATACCTACATATTACTCTAGTGTGACATTTATACATACATACATATTACTCTAGAGTGACATACATACATATTACTCTAGTGTGACATACATACATATTACTCTAGTGTGACATACATACATATTATTCTAGTGTGACATACATACATACATACATACTACTCTAGTGTGACATACATACATGCATATTATTATAGTGTGACATACATACATATTATTCTAGTGTTACATACATACATATTACTCTAGTGTGACACATACATACAGCCGTGGTCAATAATAATCATCCATATATGGGTAACTTTAACAATTTACTGTGTAATGTTTTCATGTTCACATATTATTTTATTGTTTTAAGTAGTGTGTAGCTGTTTGTATTAAATTAAACTGTAAAAGCTGGTATTTTTGTCCCCTTACTTTACTCTTGGAGGGAAACAAAAACCCGCTGCCTTCAACAAAACAAAAAAAACAACCAGTGTATGCTACAACTCTATCCTATAGCTGTATCAACTTGGTCCGGAAAAAAAACAAAATACCGATGAGGAACAGGACTTGCCTTGCGAATACCAAAAATAAATCATAAAAAGGACAAGTCCAGCTCCTCTCCAGTACTGGGTAAACGCTGCCACCACCAGACCAAAGTCGATCAGAGGAACCAAGTGAGCACACACCGGAAGGGTAGCGTAACGTTACGTTAAGAAGGCTCGCGAGTAAGCAACCCAGATTACAGTTCTAACGGGGGTACGATCAGTGATTGGAATTAATAATCTACTACTATCTATAAAGAAACATAGTCTATTTGTTACATCGGTGACGAAAATACTCAGACAATTATAAACCCGTTTATTTTATCAACCTATTTGGTACGAGTACAAAATAATCATAATAATAATAATTTCTGTTCCCCCCTCCCTTGCTAATATTTCCTACTCCCTGTTCTGTCAGTTAGGACCGGAACCATTCCTCGTCTCGCCAGTTGACAGAGCTAAGTACATATAAAAAAAGTATTACATGAAGTGTCCCCCCTCCCACAATATCCCAAATAATTCCTAATAATAAATTTTTCACAACAAGGCCGAAATATAGTTAATACAATAAAAAAAATCACATCCTAATCTCAATACTATAATAATGAAATAATATAAAATTGCCAGCAAATTTTCTTAATTTTCTTTGGTACCACGTGGTTCACTAAACACCAAGGGAGAATGCTATAATGGCTGTCACCAGCAAAAGACGAGATCAGAATGAGCTTGAGAAAAAACAACATATTTTACTTACTATGTCTGAATGTGAACACACAATATTCTTTAGTTAGTTATATCCCATCACGGGACTAATAGATTCACCACACTATATTCACAATACAATATTTATGATGAGAGCGAGTTTGAGCTCTTACCTGTCACCAGCAAAAGACGAGATCAGAATGAGGAAGAAGCAACGCATAGTACTGCCTCGTCATCTCCCCCACTCCCTCCCCCCACAAGCCAAGTAGTGACCAACGTATCTCAATTTCTGGCAAATCCATCAGTTCCACCCTTACTGGGGTATATAGTTACCCAACATGATTTAAACATACTATTGAGCTCAAATACATTGCATTCTCCCTTGTTTAAAGTTTTATATTACTGTAATTTACATATTCCAGGGATGTATTGTTCCGCCAACAAGAAAATGTACTGTCCCGACTTCAGTTCCTAACTAATCTAATTAATTTTCTAAGTAAGTTACAATTAAATGCCGGTAACAGTATAGGAATGTTAGCTTCGTAATTATACATTATAATTATAAATGCAGGTTATTCCCTGTCTCCAATAAATTATTTTACATTCACCTCTTAAATCACCACGTATTTCTCTCTCCCTATCAATCTACCTAAGTTTCAATTATTCCTCTTTTTAACCTATTTGTCTAACTATAATCATTACTTCTATTTTCCTCATATTAACATTTTGTGTTGAAGAAGCCCACCACCGAGATCATTCGTCAGTGATAATCTCAGCCTGGCTACTCACTACAATCTTACACTAAAAACCTATTCTAATACATATAAATATATAATACCCGTAAATATCCTAAATAACAATACATATAAAATAGGGGTGTTACAGTATTGGTTTGTAAGCACGCAAACGAAAGAATGTTAGCCTTATAAATGACTTATGGGTGAATTATTTAATTAATTTGTTAAGTAAACTATACAGTGATCATCATTATCTAACTGTTGGATAGATTTTGTGAATGTGGATACTCAGCTTTTGGGAAATAATGAAGCCTTACAAGTGTGGTTGGTTGGGAAACTAACAAACCAATACCACTGTGGAATCAATCCTAAAATAATGAAGCCTTACAAGTGTGTTTGGTTGGGAAACTAACAAACCAATACCACTGTGGAATCAACCCTAAAATAATGAAGCCTTACAAGTGTGGTTGGTTGGGAAGCTAACAAACAAATACCACTGTGGAATCAACCCTAAAATAATGAAGCCTTACAAGTGTGGTTGGTTGGGATGCTAACAAACAAATACCACTGTGGAATCAACCCTAAAATATTGAAGCCTTACAAGTGTGGTTGGTTGGGAAACTAACAAACCAATACCACTGTGGAATCAACCCTAAAATAATGAAGCCTTACAAGTGTGGTTGGTTGGGAAACTAACAAACCAATACCACTGTGGAATCAACCCTAAAATAAAGAAGCCTTACAAGTGTGGTTGGTTGGGAAGCTAACAAACCAATACCACTGTGGAATCAACCCTAAAATAATGAAGCCTTACAAGTGTGGTTGGTTGGGAAACTAACAAACCAATACCACTGTGGAATCAATCCTAAAATAATGGAGCCTTACAAGTGTGGTTGGTTGGGAAGCTAACAAACCAATACCACTGTGGAATCAATCCTAAAATAATGAAGCCTTACAAGTGTGTTTTGTTGGGAAACTAACAAACCAATACCACTGTGGAATCAACCCTAAAATAATGAAGCCTTACAAGTGTGGTTGGTTGGGAAACTAACAAACCAATACCACTGTGGAATCAACCCTAAAATAATGAAGCCTTACAAGTGTGGTTGGTTGGGAAGCTAACAAACAAATACCACTGTGGAATCAACCCTAAAATAATGAAGCTTTACAAGTGTGGTTGGTTGGGAAACTAACAAACCAATACCACTGTGGAATCGACCCTTAGTTCTTGCCCTGAATACTGAAGAAAACCTATTATCATATACATACATCATCTTCTCTAATTTCCATTGTCTATATATATATGTCTAGGATTGTCTTACTTTCCATATCCTTCTTCCATTCTGTAGAGTCCCACATTATTTTCAACTTTTGCTTTTATCTGGCTGGGAGATTTACTCTTTGCTGAAAATATAGATAATGAAGAAGTGAAAATCATTATATACAATTCTTGGAGACAGAGAGAGAGAGAGAGAGAGAGAGAGAGAGAGAGAGAGAGAGAGAGAGAGAGAGAGAGAATAAGAAAAGCAACCACTTAAAGAAAAACAAAACTCAACCACAATATTATTAAAACTCAAAGGGGAGGCCGATGAAAAGGCTATCTCCCTGCACAACATCTGATTTGATCTGTTTTCTCTCTCAGTTCTCCATATCTGATGCCAACTACATTCATCATTTTTACCTGTTCTCTCTCTCAGTTCTCCATATCTGATGCCAACTACATTCATCATTTTTATTATTCTTTTCCATTCAGCTCTTTTATTGCATCTCATAATATTATCTTCAAATGTTGTTGTTGTTGAAGTTCCTCAAGCTGTCTGGCCGAACAGCCCCGTGGTAATTGCCTGGGTGACCAAAGCCGTTCCCAGGAGCTCGTGCCTCCCTGATGGGGGCGGGGGGATTTTGTGGCGGTTTGGCCCCCATAGCTTCTTGCAGCCTTGAGGGGTGGTCCCACGACGTAGACGCCGCCACTCCAGGACCTCTAATATTGTTGTTAATATCTCTTTCTGCCCATTGATAATTAATTTTGTGTACAGTAAGTAGCTTTGCTTTAAAAATTCTTGATGATTTCATACTAGAAGCTCCAATTTCCCCTCTGAAGGCGGCACATGCTGTACTCCTGTAACCTCCAAGTATCTTTTTATACACACCATTTTCTATACATTGCAATGTCTTTATTTCATTTTTATATTTATAACATTATTTTAATTAAATCTGGACAGTATTGGGAGATGTGTTCAGAATAGGAGACTACGGTGGTTTGGTCACATCGAGAGAATGGACGAGAATGCTTGGGTTAGTAGATGTAGAGCAATTGATGTAGCAGGTTCAGTAGGTAGAGCAATTGATGTAGCAGGTTCAGTAGGTAGAGGAAGGCCAAAGAAAACATGGGCGAGAATGCTTGGGTTAGTAGATGTAGCAGGTTCAGTAGGTAGAGGAAGGCCAAAGAAAACATGGGGGGAAGTGATACGGTTAGATTTGAGAGAAAGAGGAGTTAGTAAAGAGCTGGCCAGAGATAGGTTAGCTTGGAAGGCTGAGAGAAAGAGGAGTTAGTAAAGAGCTGGCCAGAGATAGGTTAGCTTGGAAGGCTGAGAGAAAGAGGAGTTAGTAAAGAGCTGGCCAGAGATAGGTTAGCTTGGAAGGCTGAGAGAAAGAGGAGTTAGTAAAGAGCTGGCCAGAGATAGCTTAGCTTGGAAGGCTATTTCTAAAAACCGTCCAACGCATGTAAGACGGACGTTAAACCCAATATGATGATGAATGATGATGATGATGATTGCTCTAGTCCTCCTCCCAGATCTATTATTGTTGTATTTCCACTGTATATATCGACTACTGCTTCTATTGTATTATTTGAGGATGTATTTTAAACTCTTTCATTACTTCTATTAAGGTGGTAATTCTTTATTGTAACATTGCAGTGCCATGATTCCTCCAAAGTATGCCAGGAAATTGGACGATTCAGTTGCTCTCTCTCTCTCTCTCTCTCTCTCTCTCTCTCTCTCTCTCTCTCTCTCTCTCTCTATTTATCTATCTCTCTCTCTCTCTCTCTCTCTCTCTCTCTCTCTCTCTCTCTCTCTCTCTCTCTCTCTCTCTCTCTCTCTCTCTCTCTTTCTCTCTTTTGTTACATTGGAGTGCCTTGATTCCTCCAAAGTATGCCAGGAAACAACAGGACCAGAAAAGCAAAAATAATGGTGTTCTGTTGTTGCTTGGAATAGTTTGGAGGATTCAGTTGCTCTCTCTCTCTCTCTCTCTCTCTCTCTCTCTCTTTGTTGCTTGGAATAGTTTGGAGGATTCAGTCAGTTGCTCCAGATTTACCAACACAAAACTAACTTCCCCCTTAAGGATGTTCTTTTAACCGAGTCAAAGGATTTTCTAAAGTCTGCTATTACTGCTATTACTATTACTATTGCTATTACTACTGCTATTGCTATTACTATTGCTATTACTATTACTATTGCTATTACTATTACTATTGCTATTACTATTACTATTGCTATTACTATTGCTATTGCTATTACTATTGCTATTACTATTGCTATTACTATTACTATTACTATTGCTATTACTATTGCTATTACTATTGCTATTACTATTGCTATTACTATTGCTATTACTATTAATGGCTTCCTCTTCTTCTTAAAACTTTTATCTATTCTACACAGTACTGTAATAATATATATATATAAATTATCCTCGATTCTTGAACCTTCAGTAAATCCTCCTTAAGTTTCTTTGGTTTCTTCATCATTTCTTTTCAAATGACCAACATCATAAATATCTTGTATGAAATATTTGTTTTTGCAATAGGCCTCAGATCCTTTGCAGTGGGATTTTTATTTTTCTCAATCATTTTAATTATTGATCTTTTCCATTTGTCTGGTTTATCAATTTTTTTGTTTTTTTGTTTTTATCTTTCGACACTGGACATAGGCTTCATCAAACCCGTTACCGTGGCCCAGGTCAACTGCTACTCACATACACACACGTCACGACTTTCATTTCATTTTTCAAACATTCTGTTAGTACTTTCATGCATTTCTTACTTTTCAATAATGCTTTATATAATTATCTCAGGCTTTATTCCAACTGGGCCTGCAGCTTTTTTATTTTTCATTTTTCTAAGGCATTTTTCTATTCTTTCCTGAGTGATTACCGACTCATCCATTGGTTCTATGGGTCGATTCCACAGTGGTATTGGTTTGTTAGCTTCCCAACCAACCACACTTGTAAGGCTTCATTATTTTCCAAAAGTTGAGTATCCACATTCACAAAATCTAACCAACAGTTAAGTAATAATAATAATAATAATAATACCAGTAATAATACTAATGATAATAATAAAAATAATACCAGTAATAATAATAATAGTATTGATAATAATAATAATAATGATAATGATAATAATAATAATAATAATAATAATAATAATAATAATAATAATAATCACTGTATAATTTACTCACCAAATTCATTAAATAGTTCACCCATAAGTCATTTACACGGCTAAGATTCTTTCGTTTGCGTGCTTACAAACCAATACCAACAACCACTGTGGAATCGACAATGTATCTTGCTTCTTCTTCAGTAAAGTATAAGTATTTTGAAGTTATCATTTCTGAATACAATTTGTTCAACTTGTAGTTTTATGTATAATTTTATATGTCATCAGTAAAAATAAGTATTGTTGAAACATTACATCCTTACGTACTCCATTTGTTATGTTAATAGTTGCCTGTTCTTCGTTCTTCAAATGTAAATGCGTTCTGTCTTTATTATATATATCTGTGCTACTATAAGTTTTATTTATTTTTAATTATTTTCTGTTATTTATGAGTGCCTTTATCAAGTTTCCTCTGTCAATTTAGTCAAAGTTTTTTTTAAAGTCCAATGACGTTACTGTTAGTACAGTTAATTCTCATTTTACACTTGTATATTGGGTGTGTAATGAAACTGTGTACAGGAAACCCTCATTGTACAGTACACTTGTATATTGGGTGTGTAATGAAACTGTGTACAGAAAACCCTCATTGTACAGTACACTTGTATATTGGGTGTGTAATGAAACTGTGTACAGAAAACCCTCATTGTACAGTACACTTGTATATTGGGTGTGTAATGAAACTGTGTACAGAAAACCCTCATTGTACAGTACACTTGTATATTGGGTGTGTAATGAAACTGTGTACAGAAAACCCTCATTGTACAGTACACTTGTATATTGGGTGTGTAATGAAACTGTGTACAGAAAACCCTCATTGTACAGTACACTTGTATATTGGGTGTGTAATGAAACTGTGTACAGAAAACCCTCATTGTACAGTACACTTGTATATTGGGTGTGTAATGAAACTGTGTACAGAAAACCCTCATTGTACAGTACACTTGTATATTGGGTGTGTAATGAAACTGTGTACAGAAAACCCTCATTGTACAGTACACTTGTATATTGGGTGTGTAATGAAACTGTGTACAGAAAACCCTCATTGTACAGTACACTTGTATATTGGGTGTGTAATGAAACTGTGTACAGAAAACCCTCATTGTACAGTACACTTGTATATTGGGTGTGTAATGAAACTGTGTACAGAAAACCCTCATTGTACAGTACACTTGTATATTGGGTGTGTAATAAAACTGTGTACAGAAAACCCTCATTGTACAGTACACTTGTATATTGGGTGTGTAATGAAACTATGTACAGAAAACCCTCATTGTACAGTACACTTGTATATTGGGTGTGTAATAAAAATGTGTACAGAAAACCCTCATTGTACAGTACACATGTATATTGGGTGTGTAATGAAACTGTGTACAGAAAACTCTCATTGTACAGTACACTTGTATATTGGGTGTGTAATGAAACTGTGTACAGGAAACCCTCATTGTACAGTACACTTGTATATTGGGTGTGTAATGAAACTGTGTACAGAAAACCCTCATTGTACAGTACACTTGTATATTGGGTGTGTAATGAAACTGTGTACAGAAAACCCTCATTGTACAGTACACTTGTATATTGGGTGTGTAATGAAACTGTGTACAGAAAACTCTCATTGTACAGTACACTTGTATATTGGGTGTGTAATGAAACTGTGTACAGAAAACCCTCATTGTACAGTACACTTGTATATTGGGTGTGTAATGAAACTGTGTACAGAAAACCCTCATTGTACACTACACTTGTATATTGGGTGTGTAATGAAACTGTGTACAGAAAACCCTCATTGTACAGTACACTTGTATATTGGGTGTGTAATGAAACTGTGTACAGAAAACCCTCATTGTACAGTACACTTGTATATTGGGTGTGTAATGTAGTGTGTGTAATGAAACTGTGTACAGAAAACCCTCATTGTACAGTACACTTGTATATTGGGTGTGTAATGTAGTGTGTGTAATGAAACTGTGTACAGAAAACCCTCATTGTACAGTACACTTGTATATTGGGTGTGTAATGTAGTGTGTGTAATGAAACTGTGTACAGAAAACCCTCATTGTACAGTACACTTGTATATTGGGTGTGTAATGTAGTGTGTGTAATGAAACTGTGTACAGAAAACCATCATTGTACAGTACACTTGTATATTGGGTGTGTAATGTAGTGTGTGTAATGAAACTGTGTACAGAAAACCCTCATTGTACAGTACACTTGTATATTGGGTGTGTAATGAAACTGTGTACAGAAAACCCTCATTGTACAGTACACTTGTATATTGGGTGTGTAATTAAACTGTGTACAGAAAACCCTCATTGTACAGTACACTTGTATATTGGGTGTGTAATGAAACTGTGTACAGAAAACCCTCATTGTACACTACACTTGTATATTGGGTGTGTAATGTAGTGTGTGTAATGAAACTGTGTAACTCAAACCGTCATTGTACAGTACACTTGTATATTGGGTGTGTAATGTAGTGTGTGTAATGAAACTGTGTACAGAAAACCCTCATTGTACAGTACACTTGTATATTGGGTGTGTAATGAAACTGTGTACAGAAAACCCTCATTGTACAGTACACTTGTATATTGGGTGTGTAATGAAACTGTGTACAGAAAACCCTCATTGTACAGTTCCCCTCATTTCTCCCTCCTTCCCTCTCCCCTCTCTCTTTCATTTTCCCTCTCTCCTCTCTCTCTCTCTTTGGAATAACATCATGTAATATCCGTAGACTTAATTAATTCATCTTTTTCACCACGTTCCATCCACACACCACATCCAAAAATGTGGGTTTTGGGAATAGGTAAAAAATGTTGTCGAATCCCACATTTGACCTATGGGTGTGCAAGAATAGGTCATATGGGTGGGGGTTG
The DNA here is from genome assembly GCA_033782935.1 of Petrolisthes cinctipes. Lineage (NCBI taxonomy): Eukaryota > Metazoa > Arthropoda > Malacostraca > Decapoda > Porcellanidae > Petrolisthes > Petrolisthes cinctipes. The sequence goes on from JAWQEG010002446.1 coordinate 101,860, forward strand.
CCAGAAGGGGGGCTAAATTTTCTCCGTTTTTCTCTACGATGCACCGTTTTTGAGTTATGGCTTTTTTTTTGGAAATTTTTTTGAACCGATTTTTGACCATGAAGATCTATATGGATTTGGATGAAATTTGGAATGGAAGTACAGTTGGTAAATTGGGCTAGATAGATTTTTTTCATTTTGTCTCTATAACCTTCTGTTCAAAAGTTATGTCAATTTTCGTGTCTCAAAAAACTGACCAAATTATAACAATGATAAAAATAATGTTCAAGGATTAATTAAGGGGGTGCGAGAATAGGGGGACAGGCTTGGGGGGGTTTGGGGGGTGCAGGGGTGTTTGGGGGGTGCGGGAGTAGGGTGACAGGCTTGAAGTGTTAGGGGGGTGAGGCAATAGGGGACTGGCTTTCTACCCACCCCAAGCCTGTCCCCAGACTCCCGCACCCCCCCAATCCACCACCCCCAAGCCTGTCCCCTACTCCCGCACCCCCCCAAGCCTGACCCCTACCCCCGCACCCGCCTTAATGTTTGAACATGAATAATATCTAATACCAAAGACTCACTCATACAACAAACAACAAAATTACTGTCACTCAACTGTGTGTGTGTGTGTGTGTGTGTGTGTTTGTAACGTAGGCCTATGTGTGTGTGTGTGCATTCGTATATTCTCATGACTATGTGTGTGTGTGTGTGTGTGTAATGTAGGCCTGTGTGTGTGCATTCGTATATTCTCATGACTGTGTGTGTGTGTGTGTGTGTGTGTGTGCATGTGTTGCTATGTGAGTAACGTATGTGTATTTCTATATATTTATGAATGAATGTGTGTGTGTGTGTGTGTGTGTAACGTAGGCCTGTGTGCGTGAGCATTCGTATATTCTCATGACTGTGTGTGTGTGTGTGTGTGTGTGTGTGTGTGTGGGGCCATCGTATCAGTAGACTACCACACCATCGTATACACCACCACAGATGATGTTCTTGCATATTCCATACGACTTTCATTTCCAACCCTTCCCATTCTTTTTCCAATCCTTCCCATCCTCTTTCCAACCCTTCCTATTCTCTTTCCAATCCTTCCCATCCTCTTTCCAATCCTTCCCATCCTCTTTCCAATCCTTCCCAATCTTTTTCTAATCCTTCCCATTCTTCCCTTAACCCTTCCCATTCTTCTAACCTTCCTATTCTCTTTCCAATCCTTCACATCCTCTTTCCAATCCTTCCCATCCTCTTTCCAATCCTTCCCATCCTCTTTCCAATCCTTCCCATCCTCTTTCCAATCCTTCCTATTTTCTTTCCAATCCTTCCCATCCTCTTTCCAATCCTTCCCATTCTTCCTTCAACCCTTCCCATTCTTCCTCCAATCCTTCCCATCCTCTTTCCAATCCTTCCCATTCTTCTAACCTTCCCATTCTCTTTCCAATCCTTCCCATTCTTCCTCCAATCCTTCCCATCCTCTTTCCAATCCTTCCCATTCTTCTAACCTTCCCATTCTCTTTCCAATCCTTCCCATTCTCTTTCCAACCCTTCCCATTCTTCTAACCTTCCCATTCTTTTTCCAATCCTTCCCATTCTTCCTTCAACCTTTCCCATCCTCTTTCCAATCCTTCCCATTCTTCTAACCTTCCCATTCTCTTTCCAATCCTTCCCATTCTTCCTCCAATCCTTCCCATCCTCTTTCCAACCCTTCCCATTCTTCTAACCTTCCCATTCTTTTTCCAATCCTTCCCATTCTTCCTTCAACCTTTCCCATCCTCT
>JAWQEG010002447.1:0-79012 GCA_033782935.1 Petrolisthes cinctipes
CACTGTGTGCAGTGTTACAGTTGAGAGGGGTGATCTCAACCGTCTTGTACGGGACCTTCCCATTCCCTTTATTTTATTGGGTGATTTTAATGGTCGTCATTCTCTGTGGGGTGACAGTTCGTTCAACCCCAGGGGTGTTTTATTGGCTTCTTGACATTTCCCTTTGCTCACCCAGTGCTCTGTTGGATTTTACTTGGAGTGTATTGCCCGATTTATATGGCAGTGACCACTTCCCTATACTTTTAGAAGGTAACAGGTACGAACCACAGGCTCGTCTTCCTAGGTGGAGATTAGAGAAGGCTGACTGGCAGTTTTATTAGAGAGCAAACTTTTTCGGTCTCTTCTGCAGCAGATTTTGGTAGTTTTGACGAAGCTATAACATATTTCACTGATATGCTCCACTCTGCTGCTCTCAACTCTATCCCTAAAACTTCTGGCTACTTTGCCAAACGTCCTGTCCCTTTGTGGTCACCAGTCTGCACTACTGCTGTTTGGGAGAGGCGCGCTGCTTTCTCTTGTCTCCGTCGCAATCGTGGGGACTCAACTCTTTTAGCGAACTTCTGACAGGCAAGTGCTCGGACTGGACGAGTTTTAAAAGAGGCACAGCATGCATCTTGGAAGGCCTATGTGTCTTTAAATAGCACTAAAACTCAACTCACCCAAGTGTTCAGGAGAGTCCATAAGATGATGGGGAAGTTTTCTCTTAGTTCTCCTCATGTTCTTAAGGTCAATGAAATTAAGATCATGGATGGTTTAACAGTGGCCAACACCATGGCGGAGGATTTTGCTAGTCTCCAGCTGTGACTCCCGACCTCTGGCTGCCAGGCATAAGTTGTGAGCCCAGGAGCGCACTGTCCTGGATTTCTCATGAAGGAGAATGAAAGTTATAACCATATATTCACCCTGAGAGACCTGCCCTCTGGTCTCTCTCTCTCTGCGGCGACACTTCTCCTGGGCCAGACAATATCCCATATGCAATGTTGTGACATTTGGGTGAGGACGGCAATCTCTTTTCCTCTAGCTTTATATAACAGAATCTGGCTAGAGGGTGTCTTCCCTTCTGGGTGGAGGGTTGCTGCCATCCTTCCTTTCCCCAAGCCAAGCAAGGACTCTAGTGTTGCCCTCAATTGCAGACCATTTGCCTTGACCTCCTGTCTCTGTAAACTATTTGAGAAGTTTGTGAATATCAGACTGGCATACTTCCTCGAACGGAGTCATTTTCTGTCTCCGTCCCAGTCTGGCTTTTGCAAACACCGTTCCACTACAGATACTCTGCTCAGGTCGGAAGCTGCTGCATGTGAGGCTTTTGCATGACATCAACACCTTGCCTTAGTATTCTTTGATTTAGAGAAAGCGTATGACACTACATGGCAATATGGCATCCTGTGGGGTCACCTTCCACGCTTTCTTAAGGAGTTTCTCAGTGGTCGCAGTTTTTCTGTGAGGGTTGGTACAGACCTCTCAGCATCCGTTGCACAGGAGAAGGGCGCCTCCAGGGAAGCATCCTCAGTGTCACATTGCAGTAGCAATCAATGCCATTGCCTCATCCCTTCCAGATGGTATAGTCAATTCCATGTACGTTGATGACCTGGCGGTCTGGTTTGCTGCCTCCCGAATGTCAGTGGCGGAGTGGAGCATGCAGCTTTCCCTCGACAGAGTGTCCTGTTGGGCTGGTTCTCATGGGTTTCGATTTTCTCGTGCCAAGGGCGTTGCTATGCACTTCTGCCGCATCCGAGGCATCCACCCCAATCCGGACTTATTCATGTATGGTCATCGGATACGTTGTGTTGAGAAAATTCGTGTTTTGGGGTCTCCTTTTTGACAACCGTTTGACTTGGGTTCCCTACTTACGTTCACTTAAGGTCTCTTGCCTCCAGGCTCTTAACTTGTTGAGAGTCCCGGGGGGCTGATCGGGTCACCCTCCTCTGCCTATACCTTGTTCTTATTAAGTCAAAACTCGACTGTGGGTGTGAGGTGTACTCCTCTGTCTCAGAGTCTTAGACCCTGTTCATCATGCTGGCATATGTCTGGTGACCAGAGCCTTCAGGTCGTCCACAATCCCCAGTCTCCTGGTGGACGCTGGTGAGCTACCTCTTGATCTCCGTAGCCATTTCTTGATGGTTCGTTGTTGGCATCGATTACATCGACTTCCTGACTCCCTTCCATGCTTGGCGGTGTCATCTGATATCATGTCTCAGGTCTACCTTTCACATTCTCGCACACCATGGCCCTTTGGTTTCCGGGTCAGGAAGGCTATGTATGAGATGGGCATTGATGACTTCCCAATTTGTTCTGTGCGGGTCCCCAGGGTGGCTCCATGGCTTCTTCCAGAGGTTTTTCCCTGCACCTGCTTTTCAGACAAGAAGGAATCTCTTCCTCTTCCAGTGGCTCGTTCCCTCTTTTTAGAACATGCCTTCACTCACAGAGAGTCTCTCCTTGTGTACACTGATGGGTCTGATGCTGGAGTTGGGGTTGGAGTTGTATTTCCTGACTTTTGTCATGGCAGCAGTCTCCCTTCTGTCATAACAATTTTTAATGCTGAGCTCTCTCTGCCATTTTATATGCCCTTCAGTGATTTTTACTCTCTCTCAGCCTTCCTTTACTATTTTTAGCGATTCCTGTAGTGCCTTGTAGGGCTTGTGCAATTTTAACTGTTCCCATCCCCTGGTGTTGGCCATTCTCGAGTGGCTTGTCCTCCTGGGTCGTCGTGGCCGCAAAATTACATTTTGTTGGGTCCCGGCTCATGTTGGCGTTGATGGGAATGAGAGAGCTGACGCCCTGGCTAAGGCTGCAGTCTCCAGTTTTCGGCCTCCTGCCAGGCGTCATAGCATTCCTGCAGTATGCTCATGACGCTCGTCCGCAGGAGGCCGAAACCCTGGAGGACTGCAGCCTTAGCCAGGGGTACAAGCTCCTCTACATTCGCAACATGCGCGGGACCTTGGTTTGTGGAGCTACAGTGGTTTGTCCACCGGTGGAAGACGTCTCTTGTCCGTCTCCGCATTGGCCACACATAATCGACTCATGGCTTTTTAATGGAGAGGGGTCACCCTCCCTACTGTGATGATTGTCTGGTCCCTCTGACAGTACGGCATCTTATTGTCGAGTATCCCAGCCTTGGGGACCTTCGTCAGAGGCACCTCTCTGAGTACCGGGTGGGTGAAGGTTCTTACAGTCTCTCCCAGATGCTCGGGGAGGAGGCTTATGCTCGGGGAGGAGGCTTGTAGTGTGGGAGGGAACACCCTCTCCTTTGTGGAGGAGGCTGGCCTCCTCTGACTGTCTGTGGGTAACTGACGCTCTACATTCGCTCTAGCAGGCTGCCAGACACCTCTCCCATCCCTAGAAGCCAAAATGTCGTACCGAACACACGAGAAATAGCAAATATGATACGTATTGTACGTATTATCGACAATTTGAAAAAAGAAAACTCCACTGATTATATACATTTCAAACTCAAGAGTTGACAGAAATTGCTAGATTCAGTGTTACCCTCAGAGTATTCAGTTTTACCTCTTCTCTCCCTTCTTTATTCCTTATTCTCTCTTTCTCTCTTCCTCTGTGAGAAAGGAAGAATGAAGGGTCAATGGTCACTTTTATACTGGAAGGTCAAGGTCAGTTTCTCTCCCTCTCCCTTCCTACTCTCTCTCTCTTTCTCCTGTGAAAGGTAAAGTGGACAGAGGTGGACACCTGGCCTAGGCCCCATAAAGCTAAAAGCATTTTGGAAAGGTGTAAACGAGATAGGAAAGGTATTTGACCTGGAACCCTTCTTAATTGTCTGCAGGTGGCTGGGAAGGTACGTTAATGTTATTTGAAAAGATGGAGAGATAGAAGGCTTTGTGTGTGTGTCCAGCAGCTGCTTGATATGGCCAGGTAGAAGCTATTTGTGGAGAGGAAAGGTATTTTGCGAATGACCCTTGTTTGGCTACCTGCTTCTCAATTACTTTTAAGGTGTACACACTTTCACACGAATTAAATGCTACCCTAGCTAGTATCACAAGAAATCAAGAATTACGGTACTCGTTTTTTCTTAGCGGTCTCATAACGATCTTCGTTGATCCATGCTTAACCTCCTCGAATGTTCTCCTGCGATTTTTCTTACGAATTTCTCATGGAATATTTTCGATAATCTTATCTTACGTTAATTCCAATTATAAATTAATTATCTATTGGGTGCTATTTCAAGACCTTCCTACTCAATTACTTTAATTAATGTTCAAATTCAAACTAACACTGAGACGAGTTCGGAATATCTAAAACTTAAAGATCGCTACATATACTTTTAGTTAAAGAATGTCCTCACACCTGTTGCAATTTTCAATGTCAATTCGCACTGTATCACTCGTAATTACGTACCTTCTCGGTATATAGGGGATGAGGGCTTAGGGGTTTTAAATACTGAATGTGTGACCCATATCCATAGCCCTACTGTGAGTCTTACTGCCATTGACATTTTATTCTGTGCACCTAGTGTACTGTAAGATTTTACTTGGAATGTATACCCCAATTTACTTGGTAGGGACCTAGTCACTATTTTCCTATATACCTAGAAAATAACCGGTATGAACTGCAGTCTCATCTTCTTAGAGAAGGCTGACTGACGGTTTTAACCCTTAAACCGTGGGTGACGAGGATTCTCGTTACCAGCAACAAGTTTGGAGGACCCCAGGTGACGAAAATTCTCGTCAATGCAGTTTTTAAATTAACAAGCTAGTCTCGGGCTGGCAACACTGAGAGTGAGAGCCAAAGGACTACCCCCAGCCCATATAGCTATCACCAGTCATTTACTCGAATAGTGAGGGTGGAAGGATATAATTTCATCATTCCTCTTTTCCTGGAATTACCATAGGTTTACATTAAAACGACAGTGACATTATATTTCATATTGTTGTGTTGAAGAATGTGATTCTGACATGTTTTATAATAAAATTAGAGTGTGGAAACCTACTTAGATAGGTAAATATAGAGTATAAACAGCGTGTAAAGGAAACTATACCTCCAGGAAGGACGTATGGTGTCCTATAACAATTTTTGTATATTTTCTTGTCTGTTAACTAGCTATTAAGTCGACCATCTCTTGTGGTTCAGATATACCGATCAGTTTCTTCCTTGATTCCCCGAATCACCACATTTATAAATTAGAGCTTCGTTCACCTAGTTATTAAAACTCACATCACTCCTCACATCACTCTACTCACCGGCTGCATTAAGACGGGAACCAAGGTAATGAACTGATCTGTAACAATATTTGTTTTGTTTGTGTTAAATTTTATGTATATTGTGAGTTAGTTTTGGGTGGAATTAAGTATTCTCTATATTGTGTTTGCACTTAATTTAGGGGTTATATATATTATTAGTGATCTGTGTTTTCAAATTATTAAGGGGATTCTGTGATTTTTCAAGCTGTAATTTAGAGTAAACATTGGGGATAATTTTGTTTATTGATGGTTATTCTTACATGGGAAAACATAGTTATATTCTTGTTTTGGTTTTAGGATCCTCCTCTTACCAAGGGCCGAGTCGGAGAGGAATCTATAATTTTCACCCCTGAGTTGGAGACACTACCCTTCCCAGTCCACCACATAGTCATATGGACTTTATATTGGACCGCCTTGACAACAGTTCCCGGAGGTGTATCATTGGGTGGTACTGTATAGGGTAGGGAGTGATTTATAGGGGTTTGTTATTACTGTTTATTGTATGGCATTTGGTGTGTGTTTCTTTTATTTATTAAAAGATTTTTATATACTATGCATTTACTTGGCATCCTGCGGTAAAGCGGGAAGATCCTGAAAAGAACTCCTTGACACAGCGTATAAGTGTCTTTTGAGTTGTGCTGGTTACCCATCCTGCAGATGTCCATTTAGTTTTAACAAATACATCAGGAGAAAGCTAATGGTTTGTACTTTAATCCTGTATCATTTATTTATGTAGTGTGATCGGTTTACCAGTTATCAGTCATCAAATATCTTGTTTACATGGTGACCATGAGTGCAGGAGAAAGGCCCGTGTGAGAGAGAGCTGCCTTGTAGATAAGGTCCAAAAATAAGTGGTTAACATTCTCGAGTACGACCTGGTTTTGTTTAAACTTCTCGCCTGGGTGTGGCAGGACACACCTCACTTTTGGTACGCTAGTTTCTATTGGGGAAACTGACTGAGGAGGACAGCTAGACTGTCCAGACAGTGTGTTTTTCATCATATTTCATATGTTACCAGTGTAGGGGATGCCTATGTGGAATCCAAATTTTAACTAAATCTCCCCAATGGTTGACTTTTAACAACGATTTATCCAAAATTAAGACTCCAAAGTGGCGTCTGTGCACGAACGTAATGTTTTTTTTTTTTTTTTTTTTTTTTTTTTTATCCTAAAACACATCGTAGATATCAGCCATGCGCGAGAGTGTTAAGGAGCTAACTTGTTTGGTCTTTTTTTTCTTTCAGATTTAAGTAGCTCTGACGTTGCTGTGACTTAGTTTACTGATATGCTCTACTCTGCTGCTCTCAACTATGTCCTTAAAACTTCTGGCCACTTTCCCAAACGTCCTGTCCTTTGGAGGTCACCAGTCTGCACCACCTTTGTTTTATTCGTGGGAATCCTAAAATTTTAGAGGACTTCTGATGGGCGCTGGCTCTGGCTAGATAAGTTTTAACCACGTAGCCACGGGCGTTATCTACCTTAGTAATGCTGCAGTCCAGGCCTTTCTCTCGCACTCGCAGTAACTATGTAAACAACACATTTGATGGCTTATAACTTGTAAACCACTCACACTATATAAGTATATGATACAGGATATTGATGTACAAACCTTTACCTGTTTCCTGATGTACTTGTGAAGAATAAATGGACATCTGTAGGATGGGTAGCCAGCTCAGAATGACCACAATGCAAGTTTCACTTTTAAACTCTATTTACATGTTTAAGTACGTTTTCATACTCTGATTTTGTTATAATACATATTAGAAATGCATTTTTCAATACAACAATATGAAATAGAATGTCACTGTCGTTTTTATGAACATTCATGGTAATTAGAGGAATAATGGAGCTTTGGAAATACTTCCTTCCACTCTCACTGATAGTTTAGCACTGGCAGGTAGTGAGTTGCTGGACTATGGCTACTCCCTACAAGCCCAAAATCAGTTTTGCCACCCATGACAGCCATGTTATTAGGCGCTCAAATTTAAAAACTGCATTGTTGAGAATTCTTGTTACTAGTAGTCCTCCACACTTGTTGCTGGTGACGAGAATCCTTGTCACCCACGGTTTAAGGGTTAAAAGAGGCATGAAATGCATGAAGAAAGGCCTAAATGTTTTCGATCACTACTAAAACCCCGCTCTCACAAGTGTTCAAGAGTGTCCGAAATATTTTAGGGAAGTTCTCGGTCCCGTCTCATCCTGTCTTATAATTTTCACCCCCCCCCCCCCAATGGGAACCGCCTTGACATGGTGAGGGGGCTTGCTTGTCTCTAAGACCTGGTGAGCTAGACTAGAGGGGGCTCTGGCCCCTGCTCTGCCCCGATTTTGGGGAGAGAGGGCTTTCCATGCTAGTAAGGTCGCCAGTGAGAGATCAGACTAAATGGTTCCCATGCATTAGGCTGCCAGTACGGGCCAATAGTGCTACCCTCCAGAGGGACTGCCCTCAAGGGGCCGTCCTATGTTGGATGGTTGGGTGTCTGGGCCGGGAGATGTTGGGGGAGGGGGTCTCAGCACCGTCGTGGGCAAACTTTTGAGCCATTGGGGCTGCTTTTTATAACGAATGGCCCCGTGGGGGAAGAGATACCCCGCCCACGGCGACCAGCGCTCGGTCCCATCATCTGCCCGGTATGTAGTAGCTCTTGGTTCCTGGGGCCAACAACAATAAATCAATGATATATGGATAAATAAAAGCCCCAATCTCTTCCTCGAGCGGTGGTCGACCAGGCCCTTGAGACGTCACTCTCTGGTCGTGGTAGTAAGCAGAAAGCTGCAAAAAAGACTAGACCTAGCAGGTCGGGTGTTGTGTCGAAGAAGTCGGTTAGCAATTTGGACAAGTTAATGTTAACGAATGTACTTGCATCCCTTTCCTATGGCACTATCCACTCCATTTTTAAGTGTTTTGGAGTAGTTCTTCGAATCCAAATCACATATGACAGTGATTGTAGGTCTAATCGGTGCTATATTACTTTCAATACAAATGCTGCTGAAAAAGCAGCATTTGAGGCAAAAGGTTATCTGATGGTGGGGGATACTCATTGTAAAGTTCAGATGATGCGGTCCACCAATGTAGTTGACAATGACAATGACTACTGCCCTAACATATTTGATGACTCTGTAGAGCATGTCCCAAAGGAACGTCGGGTTCCTACACCCTTTTGGTTTGTGGCTTACTACAGGGAGGGACGTGGTAACCTTATCCATGCTTCCCGGTATCTTGAGAAAGAAATTGGATTATTACCAATGGGCCACATAAAGAAATATGGTAAGGGTGTTTTAATCAGAGCCAAAGCCCTTACACAGGCCATGATGCTCCTCAATCTCCCCTCTCCTTCTGATAGCATGTTTGAATCTATTAAACCACATCGAACATTTAAATATAGCAATGGGCGTGTATATAATGAGGACCTGTATGAATTCTCTGAAGAGGACATTCTCACTATGTGCCCAGACAGTGTTCAACGAGTAACAAAGATGAAAGGCAGTAAAAATATGATCATCCTCACTTTCTATGGCTTGCATATCCCAGATTGCATTAACATTAACCCCACCTCTTTTAAAGTGAAGCCTTTTGTTGAGCGTCCCCTACAGTGTTTCTGTTGTTATGAGTTTGGTCATGGGAGGAGGAACTGCAACAACCGTTCCCTGTTTGGTAATTGTTCTGCTCTTGACTCACATCTTACTTCAGAGTGTCGGTGAGAGAGTTACTGCTTTTACTGCAGAGATGCTCACCCCTTGGGTTCTCGCCAATGTAAAATGTACAGTCGGCCACACTTCTGGCTGATCCGGTCAGCACTACAAACTCCAGGTGTCTAACGTTTGCATCCCTGACTTTCTGAATCATAGGCTCGAAGATTCTCAGTGGTGAAGAAGTGAGACGGTGCAGGGGGAGAAAGAGAGAGGGAGGGAAATGGGAGGGAGGGGGGACCAAACCAGAGAGAAGGAATGGGGGAGGAGAAGGGGGGACAGAAAAGTGAGGGAGGGAAGGGGGAGGGAGAGGGGGACAAACCAGAGAGAGAGAGAGAGAGAGAGAGAGAGAGGGAGGAGAGGGTGGGCTGAAGGAGACAGAGGGAAGGGGGACAGAACGAGTGGAGGGTAAAATATCATCTAAGGTAACCAATATAATATATAGCTTATTCAAAAAATAAAGTTTATTTTTATATTACTTGGAGAAAGATTACTACAACCATATAGCCATGTCGGAAGTATAAGAGTTATAAAGTGCAATTAACGTTATCAGTGATACGGAGATATCACATGACATTGAAAATAACTGGCGGTTATAAAATTCCTACTAACCCTAAGACGCATAGTTTGTTTTATATGTCTTCTTAACAAATAAATACATAATTATGGCATTTTGATGTGAGTTATTTAATATCCTCCCTTAAATCATGACATTACAGTGCACTGGCAAGTGTGTTTAATGAAGAAGTTTACGTTTGGCTGGTAAGGGCCAAGCAAACATTTGGACACTGGAATACCTCCCTTCATACTTGTCTTCCTCTTTCCACAGTTATTTAACCTATACTATAATATTAATAAATTAAGTAGTACTAGTAGTATTACACACCTAATTGGTATAAACAATTACGGTATTTTAAACTTTCGCATGAACAAAATTTGATCGTAGCTTGAGGTGGTTTATCTCTAGGCAACAAGCTAATAATTGCTTTGTCTTTATACGCAATAAAAAAAACATTACCAACAATTGTTGTGACCAAGAACGCTATGAAAGGAAGTATGGTGCTCTACTTTAACACTCCAGTGTATAATTACAACTATTGTGATCGATATTTATTTAAGTAGCACAATTCACACAGTTTGGTATTGAAATAAGTGGCAATTCTGAGTAGTCTAATCCTATCATGAGCAATGTTATCGTTTTCACACTAAAAAACTTAGCCTACTAGTAGCACTAGGGTTAATGATTTTAAATATAGGAGCCGCCATGATTTAAGGTTGTAATAAATCAGTCAATCAATTATATCAAATATGGAAAAAGCTGCCAATCATATCAGCAGATATCCTTCGTCCCATCCAATCACATTTCAACCGAGGTATTTTCATGATTCTGGCGTCGAGGTAAAACACAAGCTCTCTCACTCGCACCATGGCAACTCCATACAGACGAGATCAACTGATCAAGCGTGGACAGATTGTTGCCCTTCACGAGGCTGGGCATTCCATCCGCTCCATTGCCCGGCGCCTCGGTGTATCTCCGACCACTGTGACCAAGTGGATCAATCGAAATGAGGAAACCGGCGACCTAACAGACTTGGGTAAGAAAGTTTAATTTGAAAGTACTATATATGAAATCTTGCATATAAGTTGCTTAACTCGCTCAGTATATATATATATATATATATATATATATATATATATATATATATATATATATTTTTTTTTTTTTAAGAACGGAGTTACAACTCCGGCTCAAGACGCAGCTATAAAACGTGCTGTGGAGGATGATCCCTTCACGAACGCCGTGAGGATCCGTGAAGAGCTGCAGCTGAAGGCGTCGGCTGAGACCGTCCGACGCTGCTTAAACGGGTCAGGGCTACACCACAGGGTTCCGGCTGTGAAAGAGCGCCTCACCGACCAGCACCGCGCAGCCAGACTCGCCTTTGCCCGTCGCTATGTAGAGAAAGATCTCGACATCTGGTCACGTCGCCTGCATGCCTGATAGACTAAGGGCTGTCATTGAGATGGAGGGGGGATGGACGCGTTATTGATGAAATGAGAGATTATGATTTTAATATCTTTTGTATTTATTATTGTCACCATTCACATGCAAATTCATAATCACGAATAAAAATTGCGAGTTCCCAACGTATATTATTTAACAATGCCCGATAGTAAATATTAATTTGAATTCCTCATATTTTATTAATTCTACAAAAAGCATTCACTGATACCTAAGGGTAGAACGCAAGCAATGAGGTGAGGGAAGTTTGTGTCGTTCGTGAACTTTCCTAGAACATGGAAAAAAAATACATGAAAAAGGCAAAGAATGTGATACAACTACTAGTAAAGAAGTGGCCAACGGTTGTCCATTATATACTTTCTACAAGGAGAAAACCAATGAATTATGTTAATGAGCCTGGAGAAACATCCTTCATAATGATATACCCACTCCATGGCCGACCTATGCTTGTTCGTATATAATAACCCTTAGGCCCTGTCTATATGACAGACATTTTAATGTCCGACAAGCAGTTTGTGCCCAACGGGCACTGGTGATTACCTCGCCATTTACCATTGTTACCAGATCATCCAGTTCCCAGCAGCCACAGCATTAAAAACGGGCAGGGACAATTTTCGGAAATTTGCCCGTGGTATGCCCGTGGGCGCCACTAAAATAAATTGGTAAATGTGTGCGCCAGCTGTGTGGAAGCTCCCTTACTAATTACTAATTTAAGTGGGTGGCGGACAGGAGGAAATCACGGGCAAATCATCGAAATGCCCCTGTCGAGATTGTGTCATGGGGGGTGGGAAGTGCATGGTTATCATTTTTTTTGATAATACATATCAAATGTTCCATAGGAAAAATTAAGGGCGGGTGTGTTTTATAATATGAAAACGATAACATTGCTCATGATAGGATTAGACTACTCAGAATTGCCACTTATTTCAATACCAAACTGTGTGAATTGTGCTACTTAAATAAATATCGATCACAATAGTTGTAATTATACACTGGAGTGTTAAAGTAGAGCACCATACTTCCTTTCATAGCGTTCTTGGTCACAACAATTGTTGGTAATGTTTTTTTTATTGCGTATAAAGACAAAGCAATTATTAGCTTGTTGCCTAGAGATAAACCACCTCAAGCTACGATCAAATTTTGTTCATGCGAAAGTTTAAAATACCGTAATTGTTTATACCAATTAGGTGTGTAATACTACTAGTACTACTTAATTTATTAATATTATAGTATAGGTTAAATAACTGTGGAAAGAGGAAGACAAGTATGAAGGGAGGTATTCAAGTGTCCAAATGTGTGCTTGGCCCTTACCAGCCAAACGTAAACTTCTTCATTAAACACACTTGCCAGTGCACTGTAATGTCATGATTTAAGGGAGGATATTAAATAACTCACATCAAAATGCCATAATTATGTATTTATTTGTTAAGAAGACATATAAAACAAACTATGCGTCTTAGGGTTAGTAGGAATTTTATAACCGCCAGTTATTTTCAATGTCATGTGATATCTCCGTATCACTGATAACGTTAATTGCACTTTATAACTCTTATACTTCCGACATGGTTATATGGTTATAGTAATCTTTCTCCAAGTAAATAAACTTTATTTTTTGAATAAGCTATATATTATATTGGTTACCTTAGATGATATTTTACCCTCCACTCGTTCTGTCCCCCTTCCCTCTCTGTCTCCTTCAGCCCACCCTCTCCTCCCTCTCTCTCTCTCTCTGGTTTGTCCCCCTCTCCCTCCCCCTTCCCTCCCTCACTTTTCTGTCCCCCCTTCTCCTCCCCCCTTCCTTCTCTCTAGTTTGGTCCCCCCTCCCTCCCCCTTCCCTCCCTCTCTCTTTCTCCCCCTGCACCGTCTCACTTCTTCACCACTGAGAATCTTCGAGCATAGCTATGATTCAGAAAGTCAGGGATGCAAACGTTAGACACCTGGAGTTTGTAGTGCTGACTGTAACAGCCAGAAGTGTGGCCGACTGTACCTCCTTGAGCAGGATATCCTCCACTTGGCTAATACCCAATTCATTAGCATAGGTAGTGCCAGACGGCAACTCAACTTCAGGCGACAGAAGGATCGTGGTGTGAAGACATACGCATACTCCTTTCGCCCTAAATCAGTTGCAGCACCCTCTCAACCCTCTCAAGAGGCAGCTGCTTTTTGCTCTAGTAAGAGCGTTTCTAAGGTTACTCTACATAATAGTTTGTCTGTCTTGGAAACTTTATCAGACACTCATTCTAGTGACCCTTCAGCTGATGACAATTCTCAGACTTTAGCTAAAGGTGTCCATGTGGTAGAGGTTCACGCTGCCACACGCTCTCCAAAAAGGAAACTTAAGTCACCTAAACGGCCACAGAGAAGCCTTCGTGGTTCCTCTGAGGCACTTGACTCTATAGATGTTCCACCATGTAAGGCAACCATCTCTGTGGACTCATCCATAGTTTCCTCTCAATTTCACCAGAAGCATTCTCGTAGCTCTGATGAATCTCTTGATTCAACAGAAGTTCCTCCTCGCAAGCTTCCTTCGGGATCATCAGAGGGGCGTGAAGTTAATGTGGATGCCACGGATGTTGTGACTTCAAAAGATTCAGTTTCTCTTCCGCTTGAGCAGCGGAGTGATTCTACCACCTGTATTATGGATGTTGATGTATCTGCCTGTGTCAGTGATACCACTGCTGTACAGGACAATACTAATGTAATTGTTTCAAAGAATATCCCAGCTCATATACCTTCATCTTCTTCTAGAATATCAGATGCTTCAGGGACTCGTTTACGGGTCCCAATTACTGCCCCAAGTACTACTCCTCGGGTTCGATCTTCTTCTAGTGGCCCAGGATTAGACAAATCTTATTGTTTGAGTAACCCTCAGGTCGAGGTGGTAGTGGGAAGTACCTCCGTGAGGCTTCCCAAAAATCAGTACTAAAGTAACACTGTTCTAGGTCCTTCAGTGGAATTGCCGTGGCTTGCGTGCTTCTTGGGAGGAACTGTGCGTTCTTCTCTCTAGCTTCTCTCCTGCATGTGTTTCTCTCCATGAGACAATGCTTGAGGACTACATTCCTGCCAGTCCTACAGCATACTCTGCATTTTATTCCAATTAATTTTAAGGGCAGGGTCACCATGGTGGCTCTGCCATCCTAGTTCGCCGAGATATTCCATGCACGAGCCTGGAGCTTGACACTCCGCTCCAGGCTGTTGCAGTTAAGGTTTTTATGGACCGCCCGTACACTATGTGCAGTCTATACCTTCCTCCCAGTGATACAGTTGATAGGGGTGATCTCAATCGTCTTGTACGGGACCTTCCCTCTCCCTTTATTTTATTGGGTGATTTTAATGGTCGACATCCTCTGTGGGGTGACAGGTCGGTCAACCCCAGGGGTGTTTTATTGGCTTCTTTTATTGAGGATGAGGGATTAGGGGTTTCAAATACGTTAGATGTGACACATTTTAATAGCCCTACTGGGACTTTTACTGCCATTGACATTTCCCTTTGCTCACCCAGTGCTCTGTTGGATTTTACTTGGAGAGTGTTGCCTGATTTATATGGCAGTGACCATTTCCCTATGCTTTTAGAAGGTAACAGGTACGAACCACAGTCTCGTCTTCCTAGGTGGAAATTAGAGAAGGCTGACTGGCAGTTTTTTAGAGAGCTAACTTCTTCGGTCTCTTCTGTAGCCGATTTCGGTAGCTCTGATGAAGCTGTAACATATTTCACTGATATGCTCCACTCTGCTGCTCTCAACTCTATCCCTAGAACTTCTGGCTACTTTCCCAAACGTTCTGTCCCTTGGTGGTCACCAGTCTGCACCACTGCTGTGCGGGAGAAGTGCGCTGCTATCTCTCGCCTTCGTCGCAATCGTGGGGACCCAATTCAGTTAGAGGACTTCCGACGGGCAAGGGCTCAGGCTACACGAGTCTTAAAAGAGGCCCGACGTGCTTCTTGGAGGGCCTATGTGTCTTCAATTAATACTAAAACTCCACTCACCCAAGTGTTTATGGGAGTCCGTAAGATGGCGGGGAAGTTTTCTCCTAGTTCTCCACCTGTACTTAAGGTCAATGGAATTAAGATCATGGATGGTTTGACAGTGGCCAATACCATGGCGGAGGCTTTTGCAAGAGTCTCCAGCCGTGACTCTCGAACTCTGGCTGTCACCAGATTTTGATTACTCAATTTACAAGCTAAATTCTTCAGGCTCAGTTAAATATTATTGTTGTATTTACCGATCACCAAATGCCTCCCCAGATAATAGCCTCTTTGATTCCCTGACCTCCATTCTTTCTTATTTAAACATTAATGCTGCATCTGATATATCATTACTGGGTGATTTTAATGTCCACAATGTTGAGTGGCTCACTCATTCGGCCAGAACTGATGAACCTGGGCTTGAATGCGAGTTATTCGGAGACTCATTCAATCTCACCAAACTAATCAAGCACCCCACTCGCATACCTGATAATCCAGAACATAGACCGCACCTACTTGATTTGTTTCTTACTACCAATCCCGAAACATATAGTGTTGAAGTGAAGTCCCCTCTTGGATCCTCAGACCATTGCCTCATAGCAGTCTCCTGTTCCCACTCCTCCCTACCCATCCACTCTGAACCCATCCGAGTGACCAAATGGCACTATGATGCTGCAGATTGGGTGGGGTTCCGTGACTTTTTAATTAACATTCCTAGGTCATCATTTTACTCTACTGACTCAGATAGTTTCCTGAACCATATTACTGACTTTATAAAAATAGGAATGGAAACGTATATCCCTCACCATCAATACTCAAAAAGATCTAACTCTCCAAAATGGTTTGATCACAGCTGTGCCAGAGCTACAGAACAAAAATCAATAGCCTATAATGCCTATACAAAGTCGAAAACTCTTCAGTCATACAATTATTTCAAAATTGTCAGATGCCATGCTAAAGCTGTTACTAATTTAGCCAAATCTAACTTCATACATAAACAAGTCAATAAATTACTGAATAATCCTAATGATAATAAGATCTTTTGGTCAACAGTAAACTCATTCAAATCTAACTTCAACCATGGTTCATCTATTCCCCCTTTAAAGAATAGCAATGGAAATCTCATATGTGATCCACGTGGTAAAGCAAATCTTTTGGCCAATATCTTCGCCACAAATTCAAACCTCAATGACACTGCTCAAAACACTCCCATTTTGAATTTTAACTCCCCAGAAAGTCCACCCTTAATAATTCATACAAGACAAGTGCGGACTATTTTGGAGAATCTGTCTATCGACAAAGCTTCAGGGCCAGATGAAATTCCTCCCACTGTATTAAAAAATTGCTCAAAAGAATTAGCTCCAATTGTCTCAAAATTATTTCGTATATGTCTCCATACCACGTCCTTCCCAGCCGCCTGGAAAGAAGCCAATGTACAACCAATTCCCAAAAAAGGAGCTACCGCAAATCCATCAAATTACAGACCAATTGCCATCACGTCTACTCTCGGTAAAATATTTGAAATAGTTCTTAACAATCACTTTGTAAAGCACCTTGAGAAAAATCATCTGCTAAATGATAAGCAATATGGCTTTAGACAGAGACCATCTACTGTGGACCTGCTCTGTTATTTCACAGATAACATATTCCAATCAACTGATAAACATGGAGAGACTCACACAATTTGCCTTGATATATCTAAAGCCTTTGACAGAGTATGGCACAGATCATTACTGTCTAAGCTTCCACATTATGGCCTTCAATCTTTTGTTCCCCTAATTAATTCATATCTTAGCAACATAAAATTACGTGTGATGGTAGATGGTCTGTATTCCGACTTTCATCCCATTAATGCTGGTGTTCCTCAAGGAGCGGTCTTGGCTCCAACTTTGTTCCTCATTCATATTAATGATCTTTTGTCAGTTACTCAGAATTCAATTCACTCCTATGCTGATGATTCAACTATTCACAGTTCCTTCTCATTTAATGATAGTTTTACTCAACACAATATTTTAGAATACAAACTTGCCACTTCAATTTCATTAAATGAAGACTTAACGAAGATCTTTGAATGGGGACAAAACAACCTAGTTTCTTTCAATGCAAATAAAACTAAATACATCCCGTTCTCAAATAGATCAGATAATCAAGATTCTCACATTATTTTTAATAATACAAATATCCCCAAGTCCCACAGCATTGATCTCCTTGGTGTAACTTTAAATGAAAACCTCAGTTGGACTCCCTTTGTAAAATCCATTGCCAAAACTGCATCTAGGAAGATGGGACTTTTATACAGAGCTTGTAATTATTTGACTGACGAGCAGTTAGCAGTAATATATAAGAGTCATGTGCGTTCCCAGATGAAATATTGTTCAACTCTGTGGGCTGGTTGTGGATCGGTGGTGTTAAGACAATTAGATAAAATTCAAAACAGAGCTATCAGACTGATCAATAATCCTATGATCACTAATGAATTCCCTCCCTTATCAGTACGTAGAAATGTTGCTTCCCTTGCACTATTTTATAGATACTTTTATAAGAAATGTTCGGATGAACTTGCCCTGATTATACCACCCCTTCGCGTATTCCCGCGGAGGACTAGGGCAGCTGAGAATGCGCATGAGTTCACACTGACTCCTCCACGTTGCAGGACAACTGCTTACAAAAATTCATTTACTCCCCGTACTACTTCCCTGTAGAATTCTCTACCAAGGGAATGTTTTCCAGCAAGTTATAACCCCCAGCAATTTAAATCCAGTTGTTTTAAATATTTTATGAGTGGAGGATGCCAATAGGCAAATGAAACCATTTATTTATTTGTTTTTTCCTTTCCTCCACTCACTATATGTAAAAAAAAAAAAAAAAAAAAAAAAGCGCACTGCCCTGGATTTCTCAAGGAACGAGAATGAAAGTTATAACCATACATTCACCCTAAGAGACCTGCATTCTGCTCTCTCTTTCTGTGGCGACACTTCTCCTGGGCCAGACAACATTCCATATGCAATGTTACGACACTTGGATGAGGAGGCAATCTCATTTCTTTTAGCTTTATATAACAGAATCTGGCTGAAGGGTGTATTACCTTCTGGGTGGAGGGTTGCTACCATCCTTCCTTTCCTCAAGCCGGGCAAGGACTCTGGTGTTGCCCTCAATTACCGACCAATTGCCTTGACCTCCTGTCTCTGTAAACTATTTGAAAAGATGGTGAATGTCAGACTGGTATACTTCTTGGAGCGGGGTGAGTTTCTTTATCCGTCCCAGTCTGGCTTTCGTAAACTCCGTTCCACTACAGATGCTCTGGTCAGGTTGGAAGCTGCTGCATGTGAGGCCTTTGCACGACATCAACACCTTGTCTGTGTATTCTTTGATTTAGAGAAAGCCTATGACACTACATGGCAATATGGCATCCTACAGCAACTCCATTTATATGGCCTGCGGGGTCGCCTTCCACGCTTTCTTAATTAAGGAGTTTCTCAGTGGTCGCAGTTTTTCTGTGATGGTTGGTACCACCCACTTAGCATCTGTTGCACTGGAGGAGGGCATCCCCCAGCTTGCCTTTGACAGGGTATCACGTTGGACTGGTTCTCATGGGTTTCGATTTTCTCCTTCCAAGACAATTGCTATGCAGTTCAGCCGCATCCGAGGCATCCACCCCAATCCGGACTTATTCATGTATGGTCATTGGATACGTTGTGTCGAGGAGACTCGCTTTTGGGGTCTCCTATTCGACAAACGTTTGACTTGCGTTCCCCACTTACGTACACTTAAGGTCTCTTGCCTCAAGGCTCCTAACTGTTGAGGGTCCTGGGCCATACGTCCTGGGGGGCTGATCGGGCCACCCTCCTCCGCCTATACTATGTTCTTATTAGGTCAAAACTCGACTATGGGTATGAGGTGTACTCTTCTGCCACCAATGCCCGTCTCAAGAGTTTTAGACCCTGTTCATCATGCTGGAGTACTTCTGGCGACCGGAGCCTTCAGGTCGTCCCCAATCCCCAGTCTCCTGGTGGATGCTAATGAGCCACCTCTTGATCTCCGTCGCCAGTCCTTGATGGTTCATTGTTGGCATTGATTACATCGACTTCCTGACTTCCCCCCCTGCTTGGCGGTGTCATCTGATATCATGTCTCAGTACTACCTTTTACATTCTTGTGCACCATGGCCCTTTGGCTTCCGGGTCAGGAAGGCTATGGAGGAGATGGGCATTGATGACTTCCAGGTTTGTCCTGTAAGGGTCCCCAGGGTGGCTCCATGGCTTCTTCCAGAAGTTTTCCTCTGCACCTGCTTTACAGACAAGAAGGAATCTCTACCTCCTTCAGTGGCTCGTTCCCTCTTTTTAGAACATGCCTTCAATCACAGGGAGTCCCTCACTGTGTACACTGATGGGTCAAAGTCTGATGCTGGAGTTGGCTTTGGAGTTGTCTTTCCTGAGTTTTGCCGTGGCAGCAGGCTCCCTTCTGTCATGTCAATTTTTACTGCTGAGCTCTCGGCCATTTTATATCCTCTCCAAGTGATTTTTACTCTCCCTCAGCCTTCGTTTACTATTTTTAGCGATTCCTGTAGTGCCTTGCAGGCCTTGTGTAATTTTAACTCTTCCCATCCCCTGGTGTTGGCCATTCTTGAGTGGCTTGTCCTCCTGGGTCGTCGTGGCCGCAAAGTCACTTTTTGTTGGGTATCGGCCCATGTGGGAGTCCATGGGAATGAGCCAAGGAGGTTGTATAGGAGGAGACGACGCGCGCTATGGAGAGCGCGGAGAGGAGTGAAGCCCAGTCTGGTGGCAGGAGCCAACGCCCATTGAGGGCAAAAGACTGACCGCGCTACAAAACCTTACCATAAATATACCATCTCCACGTCCCTCACCAACAGTTTTATTGAAAGTCAGCATGAACTGTGCCACTTTTTATTAAAGATTAACTTATTGCTGTCCTAAATATGAATAAATAACACATTTTCTATCATACAATCAGTCGTAAAAAGTACAGTAAAACATCAATTTCCTCTCAATTGTACATTGTATATTGGTAAGATAGCCGGTACACAAGTAGATACAAAAGTCGTATATTCATTATACAGATACTGCAAACTATGCAGAAAAGGAATGGAGTATTTCAACCTTACTGACCACTGAAATGAATCAGCTTAGTATATACCTGGCGACTCTTTACCTTACAGTTAGCTCCCAGCTTTTGAGTTACCTGCTTTGCATCATATTTGTACCTCACTTGCAAATATGTTTCAGCTACTGCCTTTATCAATAGATGCAAGTGGTTATACATGGGCTCTGTGTCGTACATGTGTCTGGCTAAGGTGGGGAATATGTTTTTGTGTGTGTATTGTTCCAGCACTGATGTTATTAACTGACAGAAACCCACCCTCCTGAAATTGCTACATGACCCTCTCTGTCTAAACAGTTTCCGTGATGCAAATGTCAATAATATCATCAGAGGGATACACCAAGTTTCCTTTATCCTTTAGTTTGATAAGTGAGTGTATATTGTTGCTATCACTTTGGTCTGAGCTTAAGGCATCAATGCATGGCTCACAATGTAATGACTTCATCAATTTATGAACCACAAATCCTGCAATGTATACAACTATTTTGTCTACACACTTAGAGATGTGGGTATGGCTTGGAACATAGACATAATCCTCTGTCTCCTCATTACCCACATCATCCAATACATTTCTTTTCAGGACAGAATCATTTATCAACTGAAGAGAATTAATCTTAGCATTTACCTTACACTTGCCAGATACAGTTAATATTGGAACAGACTCCAATGGTAAGCAGTTGCCTCGAGTAGTGTCCCTTAAATCATTATGAACAAAGAGCTTATTGTAAGCAGAAGAAAATTGCCTCACTGTAGGATTGTTATTTCACCCTCCCTTGCTCCTTATTAACCCAAACAACAATTCAATATGGTCCTGACTTAATTTGTAAGTCATCAAGAACCTTAAGGAGGGCTTTGGTGAAGCTATTAAGCTGTCATATAGAAACTGCAAACTACGTATGCAGAAGAGGAACCCAAGAAAGCCAGTCTTTCGATTAGATGTAATAACTAGCTGACCGTCAGGAAACACCAATGATCTGATATATGATTCAGCTGATACCAAAAAATCTTTAATTTCCTTTGCATTCTTGTGTTGGATTGGACACTTGTAGCTGCCTGCGTTGAGGTTCCTGGTATTCATTATGTCAAACAACGTGTTGAAGATTATAATGAACTCTATTGTGGCTTCACAACCTTTAAATTCTGCTATTTGTTCATCGAGACAGAACCTCAGAGACTTTGCCACTGACTCACTTAAAAATTGTGCAGCTAATTTCACATTCATTTTTTTCTTTTGCCATGCTATGTGTGCAAACCTCAGTTTATTCCCCAGGTTTAGTTCTTCACGGTCTTGAAGTTTGTGCAACTGCTCAATGTATTCCCATTTCACAAAGTATCCATTCTGATCAAGCATGCATTTTTTATCCCCCAAACAATTTCTCACAAGCTTTAACATGTGACAGGGATCTAACATAACACATACCGGAACCTTTGTTACTGGGGAAAAGCAGATTCTACAGTTTCATACTCAAAATTGCAGCCAAGATGTTTTATCATGGATAAATTTGCTGATGCTCCATCAAAGGTAATAGATGAAACTGTAGCGCCCACTGAATGAAGTTTTTCTAAGCACTGCTGAACTACATTCCCTCTCTCACTTGCACCAAGTCCTGCTATTAAGAAATACCCAACAGGCAATTTCCACCCATCATTAATTGATACTACCATGAAAACAAGTGCTTCCTTCGCTATTGGAAGACTGTCGTCGTCCATTTCAGTACCCATGTCTATATAACCATGATACCTCTTTCCGTCCCACTCCACTTGTTGCCTTATAACCATTTCGTCCATTACTAATGAGCACAACAAGAGTTTTCCTGTCTTTGCTGCCATATCAGCTCTCAACTTTAATGCTGAAAAAGCAGCCTCCGTAAACCCTGGTTTGCCATCAACACATTCATACCATCTCTGAATTGTTCGGGGATGTGGCAAACAGGTATCAAACACTTTTCTCACGTAACGATATGCTTGTGGGGAATAAAAGTGCAGAGTCAAAGCAAATCGTCTGAGTTCAGGAGAATATGGTAGTGACACTGATTGGTTATTAGTATGTTTTGCAACTTGCCGCTTGAGTAAATCTGTCACACTACCAGAACATTTTTCTAGCACTCCCAAACTGTCTTCACTTACGAAACGCTTTCTTTGGAGCTCATTTACAACACTCTTTAAATCACTGTTTCTTTTCACGAGGCGTCTCTTTGATTGTTGTAGCACTTTGATTTTCTTTTTTGCGACAGCAACTTGACTCGCAACATTATCAAGCTTTCTTTTAAGTGCCTCATTTGCCATACATACCGTTTCAGAAGAATGGTTAGAGTTAGCTAATACATGCTCACACTCACTTTGATTGCTATCTGCAGTCACGACTCGCTTTGTTGGTGGTTTTCGTTTATTTTCAGATTTTAGCCTCAGGTGTTCAGGGAAGGCCTCAAAGATGCAAGGGACAGCACCATGTCGAAGTCGAACGCTGGCTAAAGATGTTCGGTCAATGTCCTCTTCTCTGAAGTGCTTTGAACACAAGCGTGAATGCTTAGTAGGGGTGAAGTTCTTGCGTCGCAGGTTGTGAAGCCATTTTTTTCGTAGTTCCTCATCTTTAGGAAAACTGAGGAATACGAAGGAAAGAGTGAAAAAAAATAAATACATTCACACAAACATATTCTTACGTCGAATCTTCACTGGCACATTTGTTGGGCAGTTACGCAGAATTAATAATAGGCGGAATCTGTTCACTGACGATATTTAGTATATGAAGGTAGTGTAGTGTGTAATTCCTGTGTATTGTTAGTTTACTCTATTTCTACTTACCTATGAAATGTAACTTTAGGAATGTTTTCCTTATTATTTCTTGCCGTACAGCCATATGCTGCACAGGAAGCTGGCATTTTTATCCAGCTTCTCCAATGCAGAGGTATGTACTGTAGCCTACGTCCACTCAGAACAATGTGATGTTGGTGAATGATTGAATGGAGAGGAAACCTCCAATTCAGTGACCTCCTTAAAATTAAGCCTTTAATAAGGCATTTAAGGGTGTGTCTGAGTTAGGTCGTGGGTGGAGGTGCAACATAATTTCCTCTTAGCCTATAATTGCGATCTCTCTCTCTCTCTCTCTCTCTCTCTCTCTACATTATTTAATGGTTATTCAGATGATAGAAATAGAAATTAATTAATTTCACTCTGGGAAATATATGAAGAGAGAGAGAGAGAGCGTGAGTGAATGAGTGTAAATATGCATCCCGGCTGGGCCACCCTCTTGCCCCTACAAACATGGCGGCGGCGACTTCAGTCTCTCCGCTCCGCGCCGCCTCCTCCTATACAACCTCCTTGGAATGAGCGGGTTGACGCCCTGGCTAAGGCTGCGGTCTCTAATTCTCGGCCTCCTGCCAGGCGTCATCCTGTTCCTGCAATGGACCTTCGACCCTACATAGATGCTACCGTTCCTTCCTGCTGGCAGGACAGATGGGACGCCGTCGGGGCTAACAAGCTCCGCGACATCCGCCAGCGCCTTTGTTTGTGGAGCTACGGCGGCCTGTCTCTCTCTCTCTGTAACCTACACACACACACACACGCGTGCACACACATTATCAGGTTTGGTATAAAGTCATGACGTTGCATATTATCTGTTGTTATATATGCGTTTATCTAATGTTGAAAACCGTGTCAAAATAATATTATTATTATCACCTCAAAATTATTTCAGTTTACGTCTGCCAGTAAAATTTTTTATTGATCTTTCAGTAATATTGACATGGTAGCCATACTAACAGTTGTACCAGTTCTGAAGGCTTGAACTCTGGGCAGAACTTGGTAACTTACTTGTATGTAATTCTTGTAGTTGTAGTGTAGTAGTTGTTGTTGTTGTTGTTGTTTTAGGTAACGTGGAAGACGGGGTGCTTTCTTAAGTTTTCTTAGGTGATTGACTTCACAAGTTTCTTAAGGCTTAATTTATTAATATGTGTACTTATCTATACAGGGTATTATCGTGATGTGCCTTGCCTTATGTGGTATTATGTCTCTCTCTATGGAGACAGTTTATAGCCCTTAGGGAGTCAGTGTGGTATCCTAACTCCTAGTGTACCTCCTCTGCTTATATACATTTCAAACTCTATAGTTTACAGAATGGCTAGAGTGTGACTGTGTTGCCTGTGAATGGTCAGTTTGATTCTGTACCTACTTCTCTCTTCTCGTGTGAAAGGGAAAGTAGGCCAACCCTTTCCTATCTCTCTCTCTCTCTCTCTCTCTCCTTTACTCTCTTTCCTACCTCTCCTTCGAAGGGGAGGTAGGAAGGGTTAATGTCTTTTCGTATGACCTGACGCCGCACCTGTGTGTGTGTGTGTGTGTCCAACCTGCCCAGGTGGCCTGTTTCTGATTTGTAAACAGATTAGAAGTAGTGACCCTTTTCCATTTGGTTTTATGGTGTGTACGGTACGTACATTGCTCAGTCCGCTACCCTCGACTGGCCTCCAGCGATATCCTTTATGCTTTATTTAATAGAAGGCCAGTTCACAATGTTGGTAGGGCTAGATAACTAAGATATTAACAATGAATACATGTATAGTAACATAAAAATAGACATTAAGACATTGGCACACCATATACTTAAAATTAACATTACCGGTAATACATGAATATAAATACATGAACATGAATACATTGTTACATAAAATTTCATCTTAATATTAATGTGTTTAGCTAGGTGCATGTTATTGTGTGTATATAAGCTAACCTATGCTAATGATTCACACATTAATGAGGGGGGATCCGTAGTGCTATGTTGTGTCTGTGGAATAACAGTCTTGTTCTTTTCAACACAAGATAATTCAGTATACTTCGATAGTTTTTTCTTATACAATACAAAAATAGTATTTTAGACTGTCTTATACAATACATAAATTTTATAGTACATGCCAGAAAATAAGACATGGGATAATAAACATTGGTACCAAGTTTTATTTTGATCACTATGTGGAGGAATCAAATGATATAATAAGGATGATTGAATCCTATTCTCATTGAGTAACATAATAGTTTCATTTTGTCTGATACAACTGATAATGAATTAGGAGATGTTAAACAATTCAACTTTAAAGGAAATATGTTGAAAAGGTGGAAGAGATTGTGCTATGTTTTCAAGCAAATTACGTTTACTAGGCAAGGTAACGATTCCCTTGGATCGTATTGCCTATGAGTCTGCTTCTTTATAGTTGCCTTGAACCATACCATGTGTAGGATGATTAAGGCAAATTAATGTTAATTGTGTTTTAGCAGGTAAGTATAGATAGTGGAAATTAAAATTGATGATGAAAGAGAGTTTGATTAGTAATAGATATGAATATACATGCATATAGGGCTTGATTAGTAGTACTTATGATTCTAAGCAAGTGGAGATTTTGCATCCTTTGGAGACTTAAATGCAACTCCAATGCAAAGAAATATGCAAGACAAACATATATGAAGATATGCAACATGGCACTTGAAGTGTTGTGTGTCACTGACGACATCATCACTAAGTATAATACTTATTGGATGAAAATTGAATATTAAATGATTACTTCCATTTTCATAGGGAATTGTAGAAGTGCGTAGTTTGTGAATAACATTTTACCTTTTATGGGAATAATAATGAGTATATGATTTTGTATTAAAATACTACGCATGACTGGTTAATAATATTTCATGAAAGAAATAAGGAAGATGAGATTTCATCATTGATTGTACCATTGCATCTCGTAGCTATTGGAGTGGTAATAATATTGTGAGTTGATCTTATCTTACCCGCAGTAAATATTCTCTTAATAAGTGGTTGTAATTCCTCTTGAAGTTCCTCACCTGCTATTATTTTTCCGCAAACTCACAGAAATAAAAATAGAAGCCTAAAAATATGATGTGATTATTTCATATATGTAGTTCATTTCATTCGTTGCTCATATAAACTATCTAAATCGTATTTAATTTCTGTGCAATGATTTACACTCTAATACAGTATATACCTGTTACTCTATCTTACCTTGATTTGCAAAGGCTTGTCCTGCAACCTTTTATGTATGGGATAATGCTTTTATACCACTATATCTCTAAGCATTACCAAATAGTGCTCATGAAATTTCACTTAAAAATTATCTAAATCACGCTCTGGGCTGTGATGATGGCTCTAAGCCATTATATTTTTTTTTTTGTATAATAAGCTAGCAATATTACCTGAGTCGCTGAATCCATTCCTAGGGCGCCCAATGGTGCAAGGACACTATAGAATATAATGCACTTACATAGGTAACTTCAGTTGTGTGATACCTGTCAACCAAAACTAGTGTATCATTAAGTATTTTATCTGTAATCACTGCTCAATGGCAGAAAATTTTGGTAATAATTCATATATCCAGTAAAGAGTAAGAAATAGTGATCATATCGTTCATCACCAATATTTTATTTATTTTCCTTTTCTTTTCAACTGTTTGATAAAATTGTAAACGAGAGCTCTCGGATTGTAAGACGTCATCTTTTGCGTTGTGTACTTCGTCGGAGCCTGTAGCTGCCGCGAGTAGGCCTATAGACATGAAAACCGTTATATAGGTTAATTTGGGCCACTTTTGTAAGAAGAAATATTATTTTACATTGGAAACCGATCGGAGTTTGTGTTTGTAAGTGTTTATTTTATTATCATCAATAGTAGGGATAATATTACGAGGAAGAGGATATTGTTGCTGTTGCAGAGATATTGATTGGTTTTATTTTGGATGTTAGGATTTTTGCGCGCATTTTACCAATTTCTTTATTCTGTTTACATAAACAATATCATCCGCCTGGTAAAATTATTCATTATTATAAGGTTATACCTACTAAAGACATGACTGTGTGAAGTTCGATCGGGTACCCATTATGTTGGCGATTACGCATTTTTTTTTTTTTTTTTCTAGCAAGCCTATAATTTGTTTTGTTATGTCGGCGATCACACATTTTTCTTGCAAGCCGATAAATTGCTTTGTTATGTCGGCGATCACACATTTTTCTTGCAAGCCGATAAATTGCTTTGTTATGTCGGCGATCACACATTTTTCTTGCAAGCCGATAAATTGCTTTGTTATGTCGGCGATCACACATTTTTCTTGCAAGCCGATAAATTGCTTTGTTCATCATGATGAAATTGTGGAAATGCAACTCACTGTCGTTCAGCATAGTTGTCCATGTTGTAGCATGGCTTCTTCGTGGCAATTGTTATATCATATGAAAGACGTATCCATACGCCATATAGTATTGCATGTGGAGTTTTTCCTTTTTTTTTTTGTATTTTGTAGTGTTTATTGACCGTCATATCGATGCAGTCTTCCCATGTGGAGGGATTTTCATTGTTTCTGTGCCACGAAGTACTTCTAGTAGTGTTACGGTTTTTCCGTTTTGTTAACCCATTAGATGCTGGGAAATATGGTAATACAAACGTTTGCTTAATGTAGAAGAAATAAGATACCTTTTATAATATCGGGACATGTATATGGTCATATGAATTTGGTTTTTAAATATATGTGCACTTACTTTTGCGGTTTTTACGTAGTGGTGCCGCCACTATATCTAGAAAAATAGTTAACCATAGGTAAAAACTTACTGTATCCTGATTCTAAATTGGTAAGGAAAGTAGATCTATTCCTACTATGTCCCATTATTCGTCCAGGATTAGGGATTCCCGTCATGGAACAGAGGTCCAAATGTATGGCCTTGAATTGCATTGTATGTTTCGCACTGAGCGATATATGTGTTTCATCATCTACCCTTAGTTTATGTTAATAGTATATTGTATGGAGAGTGGTTAGGTACCTACCTCTATCATGATGTCCTGCTGCATTATGATATAAGGGTAATTAATACTGAGGGAATTATTATTTGTTGTATCACTATTTGATTGGTTTGTACGTCACGTTTCCTTAGTTTTCTGTAAATAATATCATCATGAAGGGAAAAGATATTTAAGTGACTGGGTAATCATGGTCCATTATTATCATCCTCAGGGTTTTTAATGAATATCTTATTACATTCATCATAGAATCCGTTTGCTAATGATTAGGAACCGTATTAATGTCAAAGTCCATGGGTGTCCTCGGAACTAAAAGGACAAGATGATTGTTTAAGGGATCTGCTACTTTATTTAATCGTCCTGGAAGGTATTTAATATCTATATGTGGGAGAAATTCCTGAATTGTTAGATTTTATCTGGCTAATTTTCCCGTTAGGGTTTGAGGTTATAGTAAGCCAAGGATCGTTTGGTAATTCGCGAAAACTTGTAAAGGATAGCCTAATACGATTTCTCTAAAAGTACGAATTGCCCATAA
Source organism: Petrolisthes cinctipes (assembly GCA_033782935.1). Classification (NCBI taxonomy): domain Eukaryota; kingdom Metazoa; phylum Arthropoda; class Malacostraca; order Decapoda; family Porcellanidae; genus Petrolisthes; species Petrolisthes cinctipes. The sequence goes on from JAWQEG010002447.1 coordinate 28,289, forward strand.
TATTGCTTAAATTTCCTGTTTTGTTACAGAGTAATGAGTTTCCTGTGCATTTAATATTTTCTAAGCATTAGCACATACCTGATATCTACCCATAGCTATCTCTTACATAAGTACAGCGCCTAAGCCTACTGAAGAAGCATCTGTACACTTGATAAAAGTTAATGAATATTTGGGAACGCAATAATTGGAGCTGACATTACTTAACCTTTAATAATTCAAAGCTCAGCTGTTTTTTCTGGCATCCATACAAAATCTCGAGTTGATTATTTAGGGGTTTAGCTACTTGGGAAAAATGTTCTACAAAGATTCTATAATAAGGACATAAACCCAAGAATTATTTTACGTTAGTAGCATTTATTAGGAATAGTGAATACTTTCATTGCTCGTATTTTACCAGATTGTGTATGGAGCACAGTGGCGGTTAATGTATAACCTAAAATTATAATTTCCTGGTTAATAAAATGACACATAGGCAGTTAAAGTTTGAGGCCTACCTAATGTAATCTCTGGATAAGCTTCTTTATTGTTACTTATTATGAATGTACTTCTATAGAAAAATAATCAAATCGTTGAGATTAGCGATGACTACGTTATTAAGAACGCCAATACGGAAATTGACCATATGTTGAAATGTGGATGAAACATTACCTAACCCAAATGGTCTACGAATGTATTCATAATAACCATGGGAAGTACTAAATGTTGTAATGGGTTGACTTTTATCATTTAATGCTACTTGCCAGTTTCCACTGACCAAGGTTAAGGTGGAGAATATCATAGGCTTTGATTTACCAATGTTAGACAAAACATCTTAAAGGAGGGAGGGGATATTTATCTTTAATTGTAGCATTATTTATATGTCCGTAATCAATTACTGGCGTAAATTCACCATTATTATTGAAACCAAAAACATTGGGCTGTTAAGAGGGGAGTTAGAATTCCTAATAATGCTTTCATCCATCATTTCATTTATAATTTTCTTTACAACTTTCTGCCTACTACGAGGTACGGAAGTCTATATGCTCGAATAAATGGGTTGAGGAGATGTTAGTGTAATGGTATGCTTTATAATGTTGGTTCATCCTAAGGATTCACCAAGTAGGGCAATCGTATTCAATATGTGGCTAGTATGGTGATGAGATTATCACGATAAATGGAACATCGTGCCCACTAACAAAATTTCTAAGTTGTTCCCTTCTGTGACTATCACTTTATCCTTCGGTAAGAACCGATACAATATTTCCTTGTGGTATTGGTCTAACTTCCATCTGTACAGATCACATAGATATGTTCCTTTCTTTACATGCATTTTGGTAGATGATTTATTAATATCAGTGATATTTTCACTGTTTACATTGGGTAAAGTAAATTAATCCCCGATTATATATTATTTTACTGGTTCTATTGAGAATAGAACGGTAGTATGTGGCTGTACATGAGATGGAAGCTTTACCTTCAATTAATGGACGAAATTTGGAGTTAATATAATATTATATGCAGCAATGGCCTTTATGATACTGGGGTCGTTTCCCTCATTTTCAATATGTATAGAATTAACATTACATGGACTTATATATTGGTCTGGACAATCCTGTATTGGAATACATTAATTCCTAAAATGTATTATTTTATATTTAGGGTTAATTAATATGGTTTGTTTGATAAGGTATGATAAACCTAGTTTATAATTTCGTATTATATAAAATGCAATATGTATATGGTTAGTTCCCTTGTCTAACCGTACAGGAAGGGTTAAAGTGTCCCTAAGACCTGTAATTTATTGTCTGTCATGGTTGACAATGCTATGTCACCTGTTCAATCTTGGTTATAAATGCCGCTGTGGAGCTAATTTGCATAATATGTTAAAGGAATTATCCGATAACAAGGAAACTGCGGCGCCTGTGTCTATCATTAAGGTGGTGTTACTATGTGATACTAGGACAGGGAATTATAGTAATTTATTGGTAAATGCGACGACAGGGCCTACAGTTTTATTTTCGGGACGTTTTAATATTGTGGCGGTCTCGTTTCATACATCATATTTTGATTGTGCAAGTCCCATTTCATTCTGTTAAGGATCATGCATTCATCTAAGGAATGCGACTTTGATTCATGTATTTGACTGTATTTATTATTACTTTTCCCTTGATAATTTCCTTTAGTATTATGTAAGTAATAACAATCACTGGTAATATTATTATTTCCGTTACAGTGTTTGCAACGTTTTCCCTGTGATTCCCTTTGAGTAGGTGTGGCATCAAAATTAAAATTCTTCGTCCCCATGGATTGAGTAATCTGTAATTCACGATGTATGATACGAGATTCCTTCGAATTTAAAATTAGAGACCCTGATAATGCAAGTGCTTTTGCTGGTTCACTTGTAGTTATGTTGTCTGCCTTTGTTATAATCATTCTCTGAACCCATGATAATGAATTATGAATTTTACCATCCCCAAAAACATCAATAAGTGACTGTCTGAACGTAGCATATGACGTTAAATTCTCTGGATCAGAAAAAGCACTTGTAGTTAACATATAGCTGGCTGGACTATCTGGTGCAATATGCACTCTCAGGAATCTTATCTTATGTAAGTCTTGCTCTATATTAGTTTGATTAAACACATCCTCCACATGACGCAAGAAGAGATGAATCCCATATCTTGGATTATCTCCCGTATAATACTTTAAATACTTGTGGGTGGGTAAGCTTGTCATTGTATGCATAGAAGAGGTAGTGGGGTTAGAAGAAGTTGTATGAAGAGCAGAGACAGTAGGAGATTGTGGAGGAGTAGCCATTGTTGGGGAAAATACAGGTTAATATAGTATACCAGATTAAGTTGTTAATGGGGGTAAGGTAGAAGCAGAAAATATACTCGAATGTGTTGGCACCACAAACGAGGCTTAGGGAGGCAGGGAAATCTAGTTTGGAGACTAATGACTCATTATCATGGATATTCGAAGTTAGTTATGATACCTTTGGATTAATGGGGGAGAATATCTTTACCTTTGTTGTAATTTGGCACTTCTTTTCTTTCTTTCTGGGCTGTAATTGAGGAACCTAATCTATTCTAACATGTTCGTGGACAAGTGAAAAATAATGTAATGTAACATGTAATGTGTACCTACTGTTAGTTGACTCTAGTTGCAACGACGATGACGATGTGGTGAAGAGGCGACGTCGGTGGAGAGGCGAAGCGATTATTAGTTAGCTCGCACACTAACACACTAACAGTCGTTATTGGAGTGAAGATGATGAACGTTGACTTGCCTTTACGAGAGCATTTACGTAACGAGGCGTCAGCGTGGAGGTGATGGAGGTCGTGGCGTTGTCCTGACGAGAGCATTTACGCAGGGACGCCGATATGGTAGTGATGAAGTGATGATTGTTTGTTGTGAAGTAGATGAGGACCCCTTGTAGGTCAGTTGCAATTATATTGAAGCAGGTGCCTCTTGTAGGTGAAGAATTTGTGGTTTATCTCCCTCGTTAGAGGTCGTAAGATTATACCCACAGAAGAAATTACTTGAGAGGATTTACAAGTAAATTCCTTCAACTTGTCCTTGAACAATGTTAGTCACTGTACTCCCGTGAAGTCGATACCTTGCAATTTGCCTTATTGCAAAAACACCGCTGCCATCAAATGTACCAGTTCTGAAGGCTTGAACTCTGGGCAGAACTTGGTAACTTACTTGTATGTAATTCTTGTAGTTGTAGTGTAGTAGTTGTTGTTGTTGTTTTAGGTAACGTGGAAGACGGGGTGCTTTCTTAAGTTTGCTTAGGTGATTGACTTCACAAGTTTCTTAAGGCTTAATTTATTAATATGTGTACTTATCTATACAGGGTATTATCGTGATGTGCCTTGCCTTATGTGGTATTATGTCTCTCTCTATGGAGACAGTTTATAGCCCTTAGGGAGTCAGTGTGGTATCCTAACTCCTAGTGTACCTCCTCTGCTTATATACATTTCAAACTCTATAGTTTACAGAATGGCTAGAGTGTGACTGTGTTGCCTGTGAATGGTCAGTTTGATTCTGTACCTACTTCTCTCTTCTCGTGTGAAAGGGAAAGTAGGCCAACCCTTTCCTATCTCTCTCTCTCTCTCTCTCTCTCCTTTACTCTCTTTCCTACCTCTCCTTCGAAGGGGAGGTAGGAAGGGTTAATGTCTTTTCGTATGACCTGACGCCGCACCTGTGTGTGTGTGTGTGTGTCCAACCTGCCCAGGTGGCCTGTTTCTGATTTGTAAACAGATTAGAAGTAGTGACCCTTTTCCATTTGGTTTTATGGTGTGTACGGTACGTACACAGTGATATATTTGGTTAATAGGTAATGAGGCGTTTAGTGACAGACCACAAGAAAGGTGCCCTATATGTCAACCCCAAATGTATGATTGCGTGTTCAGTTATCACTGTAAAGATTGTTAGTCAATTTGATTAATTAATTTAACCTTACATGCCAAAGAATAATAATTCATACGAGTAGTAATTAAAACCAGCTTGTCTGAAACTCTCATCTTATTATATACTGAAATGAAGAGCCATGGAGCTATGGATATTTAAGTTTTGGGTTGGATTCAGAGTCGGTAAAATTAAAAAAAAAATCAGGTAATAATATGTATGAGTAAATCTATGAAGAAATATTATTATTATTAATAGTCGGCATCGGAGTCGTAATTATGAAACATCTGTGGTCGGAGTCGGATTCGACTAACAGTTGCATTGGCAGTAAATATGTGGTTACACCGAGGTGTTGTATGCATCCCTGCTGTACTTGATTGATGTTTTATTTTTATGAATTCTTACTGGCAGAGGTAAACCAAAATAATTATGAGTTTTTTTTTTTTTTTTTTTTTTTCATTGCTCCGTAGCGTCAGTCAATAGGCAGACAACAGTACACAAGGGTAGGCGGAACTCACGAGAACCCAATGACCACACACACACACACAAGCACACACACACGCGCGCAAACACACACATCACGAAAACATAACAGAATGAAGCACAATCACACAGACAAATATTTACATCATGACCTACTTAAATCTACCAAAACGAGGGTGGCGCACCAGAAGTTCCTCCAGAATCTGATGCTTCAGCAGGTGTCGACAAACCACATCAAGTGGCAGTCCCTGAGGCAGCAAGTGTCGGACAGTGGGGCAGGCTAGGCAATAGTGCTCTATAGTGTTAGCACGAAGTGCTCGACACAAGCGACACTCAGTGAAGGGAGGCTCACCCTGCATCCTAGCAACCTGCCACGGAGGACGGTAGCCAAGCCTCAAACGAGCAGAGACTACATTGTGCCTCCGAACCAGGAGGCCTCGACGACGGTAGGAATATTTGTGACGGCAGACAGACTCGTAATGGGTGATGGAGATGCTGAAGGGCCTCTCTGCATCCCTGCGTCGCTGTACAGGGAGGAGAGCGGCGGAGCGGACTTTAGAGAGGTAACATGTCAAGGAGAGAGGACGTCCAACACCACGAGGAGGCAGATGGCAGGCTTCCTTTGCGAGTCTGTCAACTGTACCATTGTGACGTAAACCTACATGGGATGGCACCCATGAAAATTTGACAGTCAAGTTACAATGACGCAATAAGGACAAAAACGATAAAATCTGCTGAATAACAGTAGAGTGTGTGGGCTGAACACTAGAGAGGGAATGAAGGGCAGGTTTGGAGTCACAAAAAATGGCAGCATTCACTCCACGTTGACAAACAAGACTAACAGCATCCAGAATGGCATACAGTTCACACAATGTTGAGCTAGAGTGGTTACAGAGACGACGGCCAACCCATCCCCCTGGAGGTTACTCCATGTTCGGTGAGAAAACGGCACAACCTGCTGTACCATCCACTTGCAATGAGCCATCAGTGTAGAGGCAGTATGGATCTGTGATGGAGGACGTCACTGTTTCTATGTGTTCCTGAGCCAACTGCCGCTGTAGAGAAGGCAGTTCCGATTTGGAAGTAGGTGTGAAGCTCACATCAGGTGTTGGTAGCATCCACGGAGGGGGCCCTGGGGGGACGTCTGCCACCATTATATCTATATTAAGACCACGGAGCATAGAGGAAACAGACCTTATAAGAGTACGTCCAGATGGCAGTATGGGAGGGACTGGGTAGTTTGGTCTAAGAGAAGTCCTGACTAACTGAGAGTAATGGGGTGAAAGATGTGGGAAATGGAGGCACTTAACAGTGAAGCAAGTAACACTAGAATAAATTCTCTCCACTAATGGGGGAAGACGCAACTCACGCTGCATGTTCACTATCCTGGTCGACATTGGACAACCGAGAATTATTCTCATTGCCCTATTCTGAAATTTTTCTAAAGTTTCCAGAGTAGCCCTGGGAAGTTGAATCAGAGCAGGGGAGAGGTAATCAACAACTGAACGGATAAAAGCAATATAGATGGTCCTGGCTACTGAGATGGAGATGCCCGAGGAGTTGTTAGTGAGCCATTGAAGTGGTGTAAGTCGGCGCTGGAGACGACCCAATAAGTCCTGGACAATGAGATGGTCTTGAGGTCTGGCAGGGATAATCGGCCAAATATTGACTGGCGCGCCCAGGTATCGATACTGGGAACACATGGGAATGACAGTCCCTCCAATAGTGAACAGTGGCCGAGCTTGAGGAAGGCGGCAGGTGAATATTCTGCTCTTATCTGGAGAGACAATAATGCCACAGTGAGAGGAGGACACAGAGAAGGAGTCAAGAAACCGCTGGAGATCCCTTGGTGAGGTAGAATGAACACAGATATCATCAGCATAGCACGAAATTGTAGTTCCAGGAATATCAGGGAGAGAAGTGAGCAGCCGATGCATCAGAATATTAAATAACAATGGGCTGAGAACACCCCCTTGAGGCGTACCAAGATGAAAACTGTGCAAAGGACTGAGCGCACCACTGAAAAACACATGGGAGGTCCTGTACTCAGGTAGCCCCGAATCCACCGTAATAGAGTACCCTTTATCCCAAAGTCAACCAGTTGATCCAAAATGACGTCTCTATTAGCAACATCGAAGGTACTTCGAAGGTCAATGAAGGCCACCACACTGTCCCTGTTAAGGCGAGAGTACAGGTCGACAAGGCAGTGGTGTGTGCTCCGCTGGGGAAGGAAACCAAACAGCCATGGAGAAAGGCGATCCTGCAGTTTATACATGAGACGATTGAGTAAGATTCTCTCCATAACGATACAAAAACAGGAAGTGAGGGAAATAGGCCTGAACTTCGCAGTGCCGGGCTTAGGGATGGGTATTATTGTGCTGCTGGTCCAGGCTCGTGGTACACAACCATCACGAAGACAAAGATTGTACAGTCGAAGTAGAGGGTCCCAGGAACTTGTTGAAGCAGGCGCAGCACAGCATAAGTAATACCATCATCACCTGGGGAAGAAGCTCTACCCCGAGAGAGAGCACTTCGCAACTCCTCCTCAGTTATCTCCTCTGCATCATCGTCATCATCTTGCAACAGAGCAGACATTAGACGTAGCATATAATTATGAGGTGATAATTATCTTATTTTGACACGGTTTTCAATGTTGGATAAACGCATATATAACAACAGATAATATGCAACGTCATGACTTTATACCAAACCTGATAATGTGTGTGTGCGCGCGTGTGTGTGTGTGTAGGTTACAGAGAGAGAGAGAGAGAGAGAGAGAGAGAGAGAGAGAGAGAGAGAGAGAGAGAGAGAGAGAGAGAAGGAGCTAGAGCAGGTTGCTTGTTGTCTGTAATGAGAAGTTAAATAAACTATGCTTGATGTCCAAAGTGTGTAGTCAGGTGTCTACAAAAATGAATAAATGTCCTTTTCTGCACCACCACCCCTCCTTCCACCCAAGATCTAGAATATTCTAGATCTTGCTTCCACCCACCAAGCCGCCTGTCCCTCATCTCCCCACCCCCCCAATATTCCTTTTCTCTGACCCGAATACGGAAAATGAAGCTTTGCCGATGCGAAATATTGTCTTATATATACACAGGAGCTCACACAAGCGAAGCGCTGTTGCCACGTTAGCCAAGCCAAGTGAGGGGGTGGTCCAGGTGGAACTCTTGTAGAGTGTACCATGTCTGAGGAACGTGAACTTGAAGAAGGTGTGAAACAAGGAAGTATACTTAGTGTGACACTGTTTGCAATTGCCATGGCCCATGAATAGTGTTATCAGTGTCCTCGATGTATGGAAGAGAAACACCACCATCGCCCAGACAAGCACATCCACGGTTGTGCGGTCCCAGGAGCCGGACGTGTCCTCCCTGAGCCCAGTCTTCCTTCTCTATCTATCCTTTCTTTTTCTTTAACAAACGAACCCCTCATATCATCACATTTCATCAAGATAAGTATCGAGATTGTTTGTTCTGGCTGTCACTTTACGTCATGTTTTCCTTCTTTTTATTACTGTTTTTAGTGTCTTTTAAATTTACACACGCCCTCCCTCAGCATAACACTGTTTCCCACCCCTAGATTTAAACTGTTTAGAATAATACAGTTTCTTTTTTTTAGTGCATTTTATCATCTTTTTATAATTTGTATACCATTTTTAGTAAAATTCATAGGTTTTATTATAAACTTTCTTGTTTCATATAAATAACCCCTGACGTAAGTTAGGGGTTTGTTTACGTTTTATTTCTTCCTGCGACCGAGCAAACGGTCTCGGTACAGGGGTAAGTTTGAGTTGTATATCTATATTAGTGCTCCATAAACATGTACAGACACACCCCACACAAAACAACATACACATGTACACAAACAATATTCTACACATACTGCTCACTAGTTTTAATACTCTACAACACTGACAATAAAAGCACTGGCTGCACACGTACCAACACACCAGACTCACTAACACCAGACATCTACACCCACACCTCCATATACACACACCTATTTGGGAACCTGGGCACCCCTAAGAGCCCTCAAGGGTTAAAGGTGGCTTGCCTCGGCAATCTCCGGGGTGCCCTGTTGCTCCTTATGTTGTGTGGCGACACAGGGGCTCTGATCAACCCTGGCCCCCGCGCCCCAAAGTACCCCTGTCAGCTGTGCCGATGGGCGATTAAATGGGGCCAGCGGGCCATCCAGTGCGATCGCTGCTGTGAGGTTTCCCAGCATGCAGGCTGGTATCATGTCAGCTTTGTTGAGGGCTTCACGGCGGCGTTCGACGGATTGGAGGGTCGGAGCCTTTCGTGGATCTGCTGGGACTGTTTTGCGCCCAATTTTACCTCCTCCCTTTTTCACTCCCCAATAAACTACACCAATAGATTCAGTTTACTAGACACCACCACTTTATCTCCACCACCACCCACAACCCACAACACACCTCCACCATTAGATAGGATCACTCGACGTTTAGGTAGACGCAACAGAGACAATTCCTCCCCTACACAAAACAGACAGCAAGACAGGACTTCCCTTAACTCCACATCATCCACTCCTCTCCCAAACCATTCTACACCCAACCAGACTCTCCATAGTACAAGCTCATTCTCCATAACACCAATCACCATCCCCAATAGATCATATCCTCACACCCCATTCTACCACCAACACCACACTTGACTCCATCACTCATAAAAAACTGTCTTCCCTCCGTACCCTAATCAACAATTTCCGCAGCATCATTAACAAAAGAGCCGCCTTTCACAAAACCATCCAGACCTATGACCCTGACATTATTATAGGGACAGAGACCTGGCTCACACCTGACATCCAAGACAATGAAATCTTCCCGACGGACAGTCCCTATAATATGACCCTACACAGGAAGGACAGAATAGACGATAAACATGGCGGAGTCCTAATTGTGACAAAGCCAGGACTAGTTGCGACCCCAGCCACCGAAATGAATGCGGACTCTGAAATCATATGGACTAAAATACAGATACAGGGCTGCAGGACACTCATTATAGGATCCTTTTATCGTCCCTCAAATTCAAACTTAGAATACCTGCAGACCCTTGACGATTGTTTATCTAAAATTGACCCCTCCAAAAATATATGGTTGGCTGGTGACTTTAACCTTCCCGACACAAACAGGACAGCACAGGCGACACTGGACAATTCCACCCATGAAGGCGACTTACTATTACAGACTGATAGGAAACTCTTACATGACAATTTCATTGACATCATTTACACCCACTCACTTACTCAAACAGTACTCGAACCAACACGCACACAAGTCAGTGTAGAAAGACATAATCCTAACATAAGACACGGGGTCACATCCAACATATTAGACTTATTTCTCACAAACAACATTTCCTTAATTACACGGACACGAGTACTACCTGGTCTTAGCGACCATGAGATGGTACTCATTGACCCAACATCAATCAAGCCAACAACACAAAATCAATTACCCAGGACAATTTACATGTACAACAGAGCTGACATGGGTGGCATTACCCAAGACTTAGTTGAATTTCGTTACTCGTTCCTTGACTCAGACCCAATGGTCAGTTCTGTGGAAACAAACTGGATCAGACTTCGTGACTTTATACGTGACACAATGGACAAGCACATACCCACGAAAACTATCACATATAACCGGTCATTACCATGGTACAATAGACAATTAAAAGGACTACACAGAAACAAGGTAAAGGCATACAACAGAGCAAAACGATACAACGATACAGAACACTGGTTAGAATAGAAAAATATACAGAAAACACTACAGAAAGAAACTAAACAAGCAGAAACTATATACACATCCACTTTCCTCGCAGACAACACACAAAACCACAAAAAATTATTCGGCTTTTTTAAAGCACGCAAACAAGACTCGACCGGTATTACAACATTACTACACAACAATTCCTTGGTTGCACACCCACAAGACAAAGCCAACCCACTTAACACACAATTCCAGTCCGGTTTTACCCATGAACATGAACATTTACCAGACATGCCAACACCGTCACACCCACATATCCCTCCCATTCATATAAACACCCAAGGAATTGAGAAACTTTTATCTGAGGTAGACATATACAAAGCGACTGGACCAGACAATATACCCTGCAGGATATTGAGGACTAACGTTATCGTTCTTGCCCCTGTCCTGCAGGTTATATTCTCACAGACTTTACAGACCGGTGAAATCCCTTAAGACTGGCTTTTGGCAAATGTGACCCCAATTTTTTAATCCGGAGACAGAACCCTTCCCATTAATTATAGACCAATTTCACTTACCTCAGTCCCCTGCAAAATTTTAGAATACATAATTCATAGACATATAATGGACCATTTTGATAGGCAAAATATACTGACTGACAATCAACATGGTTTCCGGCCTAAACGCTCGTGTGAGACGCAGCTACTGGTAACTACTCATGACATCTTGCAGTCCCTCAATGACACAAAAATTAGACAAGTTGACGCCATAGTATTAGACTTTGCCAAAGCCTTCGACAAAGTCCCTCACCAAAGACTACTACACAAGTTAGAATACTATGGCATACAGGGACAACTTCTTCACTGGATTAGAACTTTCTTGACTACCAGAAAGCAACGTGTAGTTCTTGACGGTAGTCAGTCTCCACCTGTTCCTGTGACCTCTGGGGTACCCCAGGGCACTGTCCTGGGCCCCCTTCTCTTCCTTGCATGCATTAATGACCTCCCACTCTCACTTTCTTCTACTACTAGACTCTTTCCAGACGATAGCTTAGTTTACAGACCAATTAAAGATAGGAATGACTGCCTTCGACTACAGGACGACCTAACTGCACTTGAAGACTGGGAAGTCAAGTGGCAGATGACATTTAGACCAGACAAGTGCCATCACATCCGTTTTACCCTTGCCCATAATCCCATTCCATATACATACCAACTACACAACACCAACTTCAACACAGTCACTTCCCACAAATACTTGGGCGTCCACATCTCAGCGAACATGAGGTGGAACACACACATAGGTAGCGTCAGGGCCAAAGCTAGTAGGGTCCTGGTGTTTTTGCGCAGGAACCTCAGCAGGTGTAACACAGACATCAAAATTATTGCCTATAACACTTTCGTTCGGCCACACTTAGAGTATTGCGACTCCGTCTGGGACCCACACACTTACAATAATATCAATAAATTAGAGTCCATACAAAACAAAACTGCAAGATGGGCCAGACGTGATTACAGACACACTACATCAGTCACTTTGCTTAAGCAAGACACAAAACTAGACCCATTGGCAACACGAAGACAGATACACAGACAACAGATGATATACAAAATCACAAACAAGTTAGTTGACATAGACAAAGACACATATCTACACCCTACACGTATAAGATCCACTAGAGGCAGCCACAACTTAAAATACCATACATACCAGACAAGCACTGATATATTTAGGCACTCATTCTTTCCCCGCAGCTTCCAAGAGTGGAATCATCTCCCATCTCACGTAGTTAATAGCCCCACTCTTGATACGTTTAGAAATAGGATCACCAATCATTACCTCCCCAATCCTAATCCTCAACCCACAGTCCCTGACCCAATCCACCCTCATCCTAACCCCCTTCCTAATCCTACCCTGGATCCCTAAATCCCCCGCACAACCCACACATATTATGCTGCCCATGAGCGGCCCTCTGCGGGACCTATAACTTGAAAACTTGAAAGTTTCTACCCGGTGAGTTATTGGGGAGCGGGGGAGGTGTTAGGAGGGACTGATGGAGGGAGGAAGGGGAGGGGAGGAGAGTACAGCTGCCAGACTGAAATGAAAAATCGCCTGCTGGCTGGCTGATAGTGGACAGTTAACAAAACAACATCAATATGTATTGATAAATATGCCTTAAATTTGGATAAAATGGGATCCATCATAAATCATAATCCATTTTTAATATACCATGGAAATTTAGAATAGACTATAAAGTGACTGATAGAATATTGTGCGGCTATATAGATCCATATGATTATTATAATGTGTATAAACAAACATGTGAACCAACCAACATCTCGAAGCTGCATCACTTAATAATCTCGGGACCTCGCAAGAGTCTCAGTCCAAGGCTGACGACCTTGAGTCCCGAGGTTGAGGTATAAAAAATATATTGGCAATATCATTGTCCATTATTTAAGTAGTATATTATATAATAGGCTACGAAAACTTTGATTGAATATTGTGAATTTATACATAGCATTATAATTAAAATATAAACAATTATTTATCATTGTAAAATTCATAAATGCTTACTTTAACATCAGTAACTCTCTAATTCAATAACGACAAAATAACAAAAGAATGTCTGAGGTGTGTAAATAAGATAATGAAAAAGTTATGTTACTCAAGTCTACATAACCATTTTGTAGATTACGAATAAACGTAGTGATTGAATAATTGCCTGAAGTTTAAAAAATATTGTATTGCATGACATACCATAGTTAACATTCAATTTCATAATATGTGAAGTGGATGTCATCATCATCTTGTTCCAGCCATACGGGTCTTACAGTGTTATGAAGTCAGTAAATAAAGTAGTGTAACAGAAATATAATGAAGATTGTTATTTGTCTGCACATTTATTTGAGAGATATTATTTCTTCAAGTATATTACTGTCTTAAGATGTTTTTAATTTAGTTACATATTTGTTTAATTAATACGGTGATTAAAGGCAACCGACTACTACTAGGGTCATTTTAGATAAGAGGCAAATATAGGAAGCAAAATAAACTAAGTTTACTGCCCTCACGTCCCTTGTAAAAAAACTTGGTAACAATAGAGTGGAAAGGAAATATTATATTATTAATATCAACATATGAGGAGACTAGGAGTTTACGTACCGTAACTAAAAAAAAAAAAAAAAATAGAAGATGAGCTAATGTTCGTAAACAGGTAAACATAAATAGAAAAAGAAAATCCTAAGCAGTTCAAACTGAACCGAATAGTGGCAACTAGATGGTTAAATACGATTCGAACCCCTCCGTTTCTCCCCAACAACGATGGTGGTGTTTCCCTTCCATTAGCTCGGGACTGTACACTCGCGGTCAGAAGTTGTGTCCAGATCCCCTGGCAAGATGAATTGCAAGCAGCCTAGCTTTGAAGGTTCGAACAACGGTGAGTCTCCCTACAACACTAAGTTGTTCGAATCATCAAAGCTCGGCTAGTTGCGATTCATCGTGCCAAGGGATCAGGACACAACTTCTGACCGCGAGTGTACATACATCTCGTTTTCTGCATCTCGTATGTCCATAATTGAAAGAAAATTACAGCTGGCAATGAATAGGATTTCCTGGTGGGTGGACACCCGCGGATTTTGATTTTCGGTTTCAAAGTCTGTTGAGATGCATTTTTGCAATCTTCGTGGGGTCCATCCTGAACTGGACCTGCATCTCAACAATAGAAGAATATCTTGTGTGGAGGAAACTCGGTACCTGGGTCTTATAGTTGACAGCCTACTGACCCGGGGCCGGATCCAAGAAACTTAACAACGTCGGTAACTCGAGTTAGCGACGTCGGCCACTACCGACGCGATCCAAGAAGCAAAATGATGACGTCACGGGCGCGTTAGCGACGTCGTTAATAACAACACCTCGGGAGGTGTAGTAAAAGCTGGTAGAAGTTAACGACGTGCACCATATGGGCTAAGATATCATCATATTTAGTGAATATTTCTCATTGATTACAGTGGAAATTGATATCAATATATATTTAAAGACGGCAAGATGTAAACAAAGTGCCGTTAAACACGCAAAAAGCATGCTAGACAACATTTCAAGTACTGCTTGTACAGTACATCGGTGACTGGTCTCACACTGCCAGTCAGCGGACTGAGGCTACTTCACCATGGACTACGTGTTGGCTGACATGGCAGCAAGGGCTCTAAGGAGAGAGAGATGCTTTCGAGACCGTCTGGACCCTCTAGCTCTCAATGACAACGAGCTGATAAGGCACTACCACTTTCCTCGGCATGAGCTGACGCAGCTCATTGATGAGTTCTCACCCCTGCTGAGGAGAAGAACAAGGCGAGGAAATCCCATACTGCCACATACCCACCTATTGATTGCCTTGAGAGTGTATGCCAGTGGCTCCTTTCACCATGTTAATTGGAGACACAAGAGGTGAGTAAAATATAATGCGTTTTATTTTATTTTATTTTTAGTTTTAAAAGTTAGGCTAGTGGTTACTCCTCCCTAATTTACTGTAGCCTATCTATAGATATCTTCTCAATGTATTATCCTCAGATTTCCTTAACATAATTTATGTATATATCAAATCAAGTAAAAAATATTAATATATATATATACTGTACTGTATATGAAATATATACCTTAATTAAGTATAACCAATAAAATATTTTATTTTATTCTAAATACTGTATTTCAATTTGTCCATTATACTACGATTTATTTAGACTTGATGCTCAAAGATGCATTGTTTGTGCCATACCTTTTCAAGGATAAAGAATATCAGCAATTTACATAAGCAAGTACCATATAAGATAAGCATATCATATCATAATAAAGGTCTTGAAACACATGAGAAAAATTGGTTGAATACAAAATGGCTCTATTGTACTTTGTAACCTGTTTTCATTATTGCTTATCGTGTCATTAATAACTGTAAGCATGATGCAGTATGTTTTCTGATACAGTTTGTCCTAATAGTGGCCAAAGTAACAGGAGCTGCATATATACAGTGCTGTATCATACTGTACTTTTTGCATAAATAAAATCTTTTGTGAACAATGTTTGGACTACATAAACAACCCACTATAATATTTAAATTTCTTCACTACTCTATTACAATTAAATATTGTACATGGTTTTCTAGGCAGCATAGGGTTGCAGTCAAGTAATTTTAACACAAATTGTATTATTACAGTTTAAAAACCTAGCCAAACAATACTATAATATATTTTCTCATGCAACAAATATACATATTGAATAAATAACGATTATTTCAGGTCCAACACAAGCAAGCATCAGCAGAATATTCACCAGAATAACAAACATCATGAGTACCAAGGCTGCTGAGGAAATTAATATGCCATCAACATCACAACAGTTGTGAACATCAGCCCAAGCCTTCAGCAGGGTCACCAACTTCCCACGAGTAATTGAAGCTATATATGGTAAGCTTCATAGTTTTATTGATGAAATCCATAATGCTAGTTGTTTTCCTTGTTGTTAGAACCCAATCATATAGAGACATGCTTCATAATAAATGATCAGTCTCCCCCCACCAACATTGTTGTGATTCTTGGCTCTACAACATACAAGGTGTAAGAGAGGTAACAGTTTTTTACCCTCAATATTAACTTCAACCTTGCCTTGTGTATTTTCCTCTTGAGGAATTATATTGGTTTGGCTTATATAATACTGTACCTGTATACAGTCCTGTATATACTATGTCATTCCTTTGTTTAGAGTATGAGGCAGACAGATAAAATTGATCCTATTGTTACACAATATATTAATGTTTATGCTATGTATGCAGGTACACACGTTGCCATCAAGGCTCCAAGTATTGATGAGGCCATGTACTGTACGTCAATAGAAAAAGATTAAATTCACTAAACTTTCAAGTTGTTTGTGATGGAAATGGCTTGATCATCAATTATTCTGCCAGATTTCCAGGTACTGTACTGTATTTCATGTACCTAGATTTAAATAATGTGTGTAAATAAGAAATTTTGTGTAAGATACTGTTTAGTATATGGTCTATATTATTGCATACCCTTGTATATGAAAAATTTCCCAAAACCTGCATGGTTATATCTCTTTAAAAATCAAGTTTGATATAAAAAGTCTTCCCATTTACACTAGGGTTGCCAAGTGTATTAAATCATTATATATATGTGAGGGCTTCTTGGCATAACATTTGAAGTAGAACCACATGCTTTAATACATGTGTCACTTTGCAGGATCCAGTTATGATGCCTACATTTGAAGGAACAGCAACTTGAGGCAACACTTTAGTAGAGGCACTTTGGGGACTACTTACTCCTAGGTTGGTATCAGGAGATGTTTTAACAAGTGTACAGTTCTAAGGCTGTATGATATACATATTCCTCCCATGTGAGTTTATGTTTGGTTATATGTCTTGCAGGTGACAGTGGGTAACCATTGGAGCCTTTTCTCATGACCCCAGTCACCAATCCCACAAATGAGGCAGAAGAACTCTACTACAGGGCCCTTGTAAGAACAAGGGTCATTGTGGAGCTGACCTTAGGAGTTGTGAAAAATCGCTTCAGGTTAGGAAGTGACTTTTTAATATCCCTTCGGTTTCAACAAATCACAAGCAAACTCTATATATAGTTATAATTTGCTCCCTCTCCAAACCTCAATTCTAATTTCATAAGAGTTTCCAATCAATGGCAAGGTTTCTAAATCTTTTGACTTTATAATGAAATGAAAATTTCATCTTTATTAATGTATTTCATATGATTACTTTTTGTTCACATTGGTCCATAAAATCCACTGTTACATTTTCCTTTTATATCCCTCTAATAAATGGTATCTAACTGATGTATTCATCGGTTTGGTGGAGAATTACAGTACACTCCTTTGAGATCTGCACAGATTGTAAGTGCCTGTCTCCTGCTGCACAACCGGTGTGTCAGTAGGAGTATTCCTGACCCTAACAATGTAAGTATACACTGTGGCTTAGTATTTATTGTAGCATTAACTTACCTTACTGTGCTACTATATAAGTACAATGAGACACCAGTAATTACTTCAATTACAGTAATTATTATAATACTGTACAATGCAATCTCTGCAATTGCACTGCTTCAACCCTGAAGTTTGTCTTAATATATCAATGTTTTTCAGTGATTTCTAAAATCCCTTAATACCTTCATTTTCCAGCATCTACCAGAAGAGGACATGCCTATTGAGGCCCATGTAGTTGGAGCTGGTGATCGTGGTGGCACGGGTAGACAGACACGTGACGAGATCATACCGGAGTTTTATGGTCGAAAGGGGGTTTAAAAAAATAAAATTATGTCTTGGTTACTAGTGTATTTATTTACCAACTTATTATGTCTGTGTCTGTTGGTGTTTTGCTATATGTTTTTTTAATGTGGCATGTGACAGAATGTTTGGTAACATTGGTACAGTATTGGCATGCAGAATCACCAAACTATATATATACTGTATATCTATTTCCTAAGTTGGTGTTATCGGTTATATTTACATTACGATTACATGGTTTTTCCAATGGGATCTTAGAATGTTTATTGTGTTGCTGGAATGTGTGACTGTATGCAGTTCAGTGTTATTTACAGTATGCTCCTAACTTAGCTAGGAGCATGCTATTACTGTCTTCCCTACCATGACAACACTGTATGCTCCTAGCCAAATTAGTAGCATACTGTATGCAACACATCTTGATCCAAAGTTATTTTCCTTATTTCTCAATAAACACTCTTACAATAGAAGCCAGCACTATAATGGCTTCAGCTGCTTGTCTCTGTGCTGCTGCACTTTCTCTAATAGCAGCTGTGGCTTCCTGCTGACTCCATCATCACTTCTAGGATGTCCCTAATGTCCTCTTGTGCATGGAGGAAGTGTGGCAACAATACGTATTCTGCTGTGTGTTCAGAATAAACAATGTTATTAAATTATCTTCAGAGAATGGATCATGGATTCACCACTATAAGCACTGACACAGGTGGGAACAGGATTAGAATATTGGGTATTAGTTAGATGGCAGAGCACAGAGTGCTACGAAAATAGAACACAGTACACTACTGTAAATACAGCACTGTGTGATACATCATTATTTTAAACAAAATACAAGTATGTTAATAATTAATGAAATGCTAAAACCAAGTACTGTATACTGAATGATTAATGTAATTACCATACAAAGAGTGCATAAAATCAATAAGCATTTCATAACCTTTTCATTATTTACATTTCGTATGACTCCAAAAACTATTTTCTGATACTAAATAAAAACTGTGGACGTACCTGCTGTGTTTGAAATGAAAAAGTCGAGTACACTCAGTAGAGCGATACGAAGACACTTGTTTTGACAGCTGCCAGCCATGTCACACGCTTCGTGATTGGCTACGAGGTGTCCATGACGTCATTGATGACTCTAGCCAATCAGAGGCGTGTACCAGTTACCGCGCTCCTAACAACAGGCGGGCAGAGGCTTCTTGGATCAGGGCGAAGTTAACGACGCCTGCGTGTAGTTAGTTATTACCGACATCGGTATTAGCGACGCGTCGCTAAACAATCTCTTTGGATTCCACCCCTGGGTACCACATTTTCGTTACGTAAAGACCGCTCGTATGAAGGCATTGTCGCTGTTGAGGTTTCTAGCACATATACCTTGGGGTATTGACCGAAAAACCTTCCTCCTAAAAATAGATTTTGGGTGCGAGGTTTTTTCTTATATGACAGATGCACGTCTATTGTCTATTGGAGTCAGTTCACGATGCAGGTACTTGGTTGGCAACAGGGACATTCTGTTCATCCCCAATTCCCAGCTTGCTTGTGAATGCAGATGTCCCCCCTTTGGATCTGTATCGTCAGTCATTAATGGTACGATGTTGGTATTGACTCCAGCGTCTCCCAGACTTTGTAACCAATGTCTTGGTCTCGCAAGATTCCAGGACGATAAGATTTGAAAATCGCCCATCAATGCCAAAGACCTTTGCCTGTAAGGTTCGTTCAATGTTGTCTGTTTTCTGTGCACCTTCCCTTCCTCTATGTTCCCACAAAAATTTCAAAGTTGGGTCCATGGTTGTTACCCAAAGTGTCCTTTTGCAGATCTTACCCAAAGAATAAGGTGTCCCTTTCTAGTCAACAATCATTGGCCCTGTTTTAAGAACTTGCAACCAACCTTGGAGGCTCCGTCTCAGTCTACACAGATAGATTAAAGAGTGGAGCTGGGTGGGTTTCAGCGTCCTCTTTCCGTCTTTCTGCAGAGTTTTTTTCAGTAGAACTAGCAGCAATTTTACTAGCCATACAAATCATTTTTACTCTTCTTTAACCTGAATTTCTTTATTTTAGTGACTGTTATTGTTCACTTCTTCACTGGAGTCTTTTCGTTCTCCTTTTCCTTATGTTTTATTCATTTTAGAGTGGTTGTTTTTAATCAAGTGTCGTGGGCGTTGGATGGACTTTTATTTGGTCCCCTCCCGTGTGGGGGTGTCGGGGAATGAGCAAGCAATATATGTCCCGAGTTTCTTAGCCCCTAGCAATGTAAGTTTGTAATGTTCACATGTAACTTGTATATTCGGCTAACTCAAAGCCGAGGAAATCTCATTTCCTCGGCTTTGGGCTGTTACTTAATTACTATTTTTTCACAATATTATCATTATTGTTTATATTCACTTAGATGAGATATTACTACAAATTGTCTACCTGTGTTTACACCTATCAGTTTCCCACCATGTATCAAATAACTTCATGGCCTTTAGCGGCGGCATTTCCCAGAGTGTTGGAGCTCGTACTGACGGTAAATAAAGAACTTAAAAAAAAAAATGGCATTTTTATGTAAATTACTAAGGTACTGTTGGACAGCCATCGGAAAAAACTCACCTTGATGCGGCTGGACGGAGAGAAGAGAGGAAGTGAAGTAACAGCTCGGCTGTTACACTCTCTTTGGGCTGAGAGAGTGTAGAAGTGACTCATGGACTGAAACACGGACGGCCAGGCATGGGAAAGGGTTGTCGAGTGCCTCCATCCTACTTGTTGAGTGCCTCTAATCTACTTGTTTTTCTCTGTGTTTCACCTGTCCTTTTTGGGTAGATATGATTTAAGAGGAAAATTGGGCATGAACCATGAATAAGGTATATGAACATAAGATTTTAGGAACCTATTGAAGGCCTGTTGGCCCTGTTCATGTCAGCTCTTCGTAGACAAGTTGCCGTCTAACAGTAATGCTTGTGCAAGGTTCAAGTAGAAAATGGGTGTAGGCCTATACAAGCGAGCAACATTGATGGTACAGTACCATCTCCAACACTTATAGCTCGGCCAGATAGTCTGGGAAACTACAACAACAACAACAACACTTATAGCTGGGACAGTCAGCGTCGTCAGTCCTCCTTTCCTTGGTGTGAATCTCTCGTGCAACTCGACTCAATTCGTCCGAATCATTTATTGGTGATGAAGTGAGTCTGACAGTGTGGCCAAGGTATGTCTGAGGCTAGTGTGGAGTGACTGAATAAGTACGGCATAGAGTATTGCACATGTGGCAACAGTGTATTCCTTAATAACTTAGGCTTGATTTATTGGAATAATTCGGAAGAAATGAGTCAAGTTTCCTATGATTCACACCAAGGAAAAGAAGACTAACGACACTGGCTGTACCAGCTGTTAATTTCGGCGATAGTACTGTACCTTTAATTGAACACAGTTTATCAGCTGACAGACAGCTCTCGAGTTTGAGATACCACACGTACTGTAAAATCCTAACGAGAGGCTTCACGATTTATTTAAAACATAATTGCATAGCCGGAGAATTGGGTTTCACATGGATACTGTATACTTAGATTTGACATGGACCAAGAAAGCAGCCTGGCAGCAGCAGTAAAGATCACAGAAGCTCTCACACCCTCCACACTTTTTTATATATTGCACGCGTTTATTATATTGAACGGGTTCAAGGTGTACAAAGGAATACATCAATGTGTTATTCCCAACTTATACCTGCATAGTTAATGATTAAATACTGTCTATTAATACATATACTAAGAATATGATATCATTGATGAAAAAAATCACAATAGTTACACAATTATCATCTTATTATTCAATATACATCCTACCATTTGTAGTAACCAAAACAATTTAATTTATGTCAGTGATGTTTTCTTATTATGGCGGAGGCTGTTGTGATTGTCGTTACGGAGGTTGAGTTAAGTGTAAAAAATTAGCTTTTCAATTATACGACAAACATTGTTCAGTGAAGCACTAATGCTTTATGGCATTAGAGTGTGTATGATTGCGTTGCCTTACTCTTGCCAAGACTTTGGCTAACTCCCTGGGCTGAGAATATAATTATTCAGTGCACAAGTGTTCCTAATTATATCGTATTATTGACACAGTACACCAACAACTGTAAATTATTTCAGTTTTATCATAGCATTTATCGCTCACTTTATCATTCAAGTGTGCAATAATTGTTGCGTGCAACGCTATAAGTATAGGGTTGAACACAGTTTGCAGGTCTTTGATTTAATTTTTTTTTTTGGTGATAGAATTTGAGTCTCTATATTACGTTAACCATAACAGCTGCAGTATTTGGGAATTACCCCCTCTTCCCTCTCTTTGTGGCTGGGTGCCAGTTCGGAAGTCGTGATGTGTGTGTGTGAGTACTGAGTAGCATATATTTTGAAGGAATCTGGGGTGGAATCCAAAGAGATTGTTTAGCGACGCGTCGCTAATACCGATGTCGGTAATAACTAACTACACGCAGGCGTCGTTAACTTCGCCCTGATCCAAGAAGCCTCTGCCCGCCTGTTGTTAGGAGCGCGGTAACTGGTACACGCCTCTGATTGGCTAGAGTCATCAATGACGTCATGGACACCTTGTAGCCAATCACGAAGCGTGTGACATGGCTGGCAGCTGTCAAAACAAGTGTCTTCGTATCGCTCTACTGAGTGTACTCGACTTTTTCATTTCAAACACAGCAGGTACGTCCACAGTTTTTATTTAGTATCTGAAAATAGTTTTTGGAGTCATACGAAATGTAAATAATGAAAAGGTTATGAAATGCTTATTGATTTTATGCACTCTTTGTATGGTAATTACATTAATCATTCAGTATACAGTACTTGGTTTTAGCATTTCATTAATTATTAACATACTTGTATTTTGTTTAAAACAATGATGTATAACACAGTACTGTATTTACAGTAGTGTACTGAGTTCTATTTTCGTAGCACTCTGTGCTCTGCCATCTAACTAATACCCAATATTCTAATCCTGTTCCCACCTCCTGTCAGTGCTTATAGTGGTGAATCCATGATCCATTCTCTGAAGATAATTTAATAACATTGTTTATTCTGAACACACAGCAGAATACGTATTGTTGCCACACTTCCTCCATGCACAAGAGGACATTAGGGACATCCTAGAAGTGATGATGGAGTCAGCAGGAAGCTACAGCTGCTATTAGAGAAAGTGCAGCAGCACAGAGACAAGCAGCTGAAGCCATTATAGTGCTGGCTTCTATTGTAAGAGTGTTTATTGAGAAATAAGGAAAATAACTTTGGATCAGGATGTGTTGCATACAGTATGCTACTAATTTGGCTAGGAGCATACAGTGTTGTCATGGTAGGGAAGACAGTAATAGCATGCTCCTAGCTAAGTTAGGAGCATACTGTAAATAACACTGAACTGCATACAGTCACACATTCCAGCAACACAATAAACATTCTAAGATCCCATTGGAAAAACCATGTAATCGTAATGTAAATATAACCGATAACACCAACTTAGGAAATAGATATACAGTATATATATAGTTTGGTGATTCTGCATGCCAATACTGTACCAATGTTACCAAACATTCTGTCACATGCCACATTAAAAAAACATATAGCAAAACACCAACAGACACAGACATAATAAGTTGGTAAATAAATACACTAGTAACCATGACATAATTTTATTTTTTTAAACCCCCTTTCGACCATAAAACTCCGGAATGATCTCTTCACGTGTCTGTCTACCCGTGCCACCACGATCACCAGCTCCAACTACATGGGCCTCAATAGGCATGTCCTCTTCTGGTAGATGCTGGAAAATAAAGGTATTAAGGGATTTTAGAAATCACTGAAAAACATTGATATATTAAGACAAACTTCAGGGTTGAAGCAGTGCAATTGCAGAGATTGCATTGTACAGTATTATAATAATTACTGTAATTGAAGTAATTACTGGTGTCTCATTGTACTTATATAGTAGCACAGTAAGGTAAGTTAATGCTACAATAAATACTAAGCCACAGTGTATACTTACATTGTTAGGGTCAGGAATACTCCTACTGACACACCGGTTGTGCAGCAGGAGACAAGCACTTACAATCTTTGCAGATCTCAAAGGAGTGTACTGTAATTCTCCACCAAACCGATGAATACATCTGTTAGATACCATTTATTAGAGGGATATAAAAGGAAAATGTAACAGTGGATTTTATGGACCAATGTGAACAAAAAGTAATCATATGAAATACATTAATAAAGGTGAAATTTTCATTTCATTATAAAGTCAAAAGATTTAGAAACCTTGCCATTGATTGGAAACTCTTATGAAATTAGAATTGAGGTTTGGAGAGGGAGCAAATTATAACTATATATAGAGTTTGCTTGTGATTTGTTGAAACCGAAGGGATATTAAGAAGTCACTTCCTAACCTGAAGCGATTTTTCACAACTCCTAAGGTCAGCTCCACAATGACCCTTGTTCTTACAAGGGCCCTGTAGTAGAGTTCTTCTGCCTCATTTGTGGGATTGGTGACTGGGGTAATGAGAAAAGGCTCTAATGGGTACCCACTGTCACCTGCAAGACATATAACCAAACATAAACTCACATGGGAGGAATATGTATATCATACAGCCTTAGAACTGTACACTTGTTAAAACATCTCCTGATACCAACCTAGGAGTAAGTAGTCCCCAAAGTGCCTCTACTAAAGTGTTGCCTCAAGTTGCTGTTCCTTCAAATGTAGGCATCATAACTGGATCCTGCAAAGTGACACATGTATTAAAGCATGTGGTTCTACTTCAAATGTTATGCCAAGAAGCCCTCACATATATATAATGATTTAATACACTTGGCAACCCTAGTGTAAATGGGAAGACTTTTTATATCAAACTTGATTTTTAAAGAGATATAACCATGCAGGTTTTGGGAAATTTTTCATATACAAGGGTATGCAATAATATAGACCATATACTAAACAGTATCTTACACAAAATTTCTTATTTACACACATTATTTAAATCTAGGTACATGAAATACAGTACAGTACCTGGAAATCTGGCAGAATAATTGATGATCAAGCCATTTCCATCACAAATAACTTGAAAGTTTAGTGAATTTAATCTTTTTCTATTGACGTACAGTACATGGCCTCATCAATACTTGGAGCCTTGATGGCAACGTGTGTACCTGCATACATAGCATAAACATTAATATATTGTGTAACAATAGGATCAATTTTATCTGTCTGCCTCATACTCTAAACAAAGGAATGACATAGTATATACAGGACTGTATACAGGTACAGTATTATATAAGCCAAACCAATATAATTCCTCAAGAGGAAAATACACAAGGCAAGGTTGAAGTTAATATTGAGGGTAAAAAACTGTTACCTCTCTTACACCTTGTATGTTGTAGAGCCAAGAATCACAACAATGTTGGTGGGGGGAGACTGATCATTTATTATGAAGCATGTCTCTATATGATTGGGTTCTAACAACAAGGAAAACAACTAGCATTATGGATTTCAACAATAAAACTATGAAGCTTACCATCTATAGCTTCAATTACTCGTGGGAAGTTGGTGACCCTGCTGAAGGCTTGGGCTGATGTTCACAACTGTTGTGGTGTTGATGGCATATTAATTTCCTCAGCAGCCTTGGTACTCATGATGTTTGTTATTCTGGTGAATATTCTGCTGATCCTTGCTTGTGTTGGACCTGAAATAATCGTTATTTATTCAATATGTACTCATCAATGAGCTGCGTCAGCTCATGACGAGTTAAGTGGTAGTGCCTTATCAGCTCGTTGTCATTGAGAGCTAGAGGGTCCAGACTGTCTCGAAAGCACCTCTCTCTCCTTAGAGCCCTTGCTGCCATGTCAGCCAACACGTAGTCCATGGTGAAGTAGCCTCAGTCCGCTGACTGGCAGTGTGAGACCAGTCACCGATGTACAGTACAAGCAGTACTTGAAATGTTGTCTAGCATGCTTTTTGCGTGTTTAACGGCACTTTGTTTACATCTTGCCGTCTTTAAATATATATTGATATCAATTTTCACTGTAATCAATGAGAAATATTCACTAAATATGATGATATCTGAGCCCATATGGTGCACGTCGTTAACTTCTACCAGCTTTTACTACACCTCCCGAGGTGTTGTTATTAACGACGTCGCTAACGCGCCCGTGACGTCATCATTTTGCTTCTTGGATCTCGTCGGTAGTGGCCGACGTCGCTAACTCGAGTTACCGACGCTAAGTTTCTTGGATCCGGCCCCAAAAGCTTTCCAAACTACCCTCCCAGCATTATTCGTTAACCGTTGATCTCAATCATTCATACACACAATTGATCAACTCTGGACACTCTTTTTTCCCTTGTGTCCACAAAATTTTTCTGAACTAGTTCAGTCATTTTTCTGCATTTCAATATAATTAGCAGCAGCGCATTCCTTGAGAACAGGGGGAAGTATGTGGTCTGGATCATGCACCTTTGAAAAATAGATCAATAAAAGATTGATTAATTAATTGGTTGGTTGGTCGATATTAGGCGTCGCAACAAAGATCAAGATCATATTATAACTCCCGAGGAAGGTGATTGAGAGGTAAGACAGTAAGCACAAAAGGTAACAGATGAAAAATAGTGAGAGTTGAAGAAGTGATAGCCCCTATTAGTCGCCTTTTACGAAAAGCAGGGATACTGGGGATGTATTCGTAGCCCTCTACCCCAAAGGGAAAAGAAAAGATTACTAATCCGTCTTGGAAAATTGATTGAATGATTGTTTTTCCGGCGACAAAGCAGCTACGGTCATATGCTGCCAGGCAGCTATACAATTGATACTATAAGTTATACAAAAAAAAAAAAAAAAAAAAAAAAATCGGTAACATTAAAACCACAAAAATATAATCATATGCATTCGTTAAAATATGGTCTATAAGAATTTAAAAATATTTATATAAGTTTAAGGAGGCTCACGTCTTAAAGACGTTAAATTGTTGCGCTCTACACTGAGCATTAAAAATAGGCTATATAGGCCGTTTTCCTTAAATCTGTCGAGAAACCTCCAACGAAGATCCTCCAGACTCTGACACTCGACCAGCATATGACGTACTGTAAGGGGAATAAGGCATTCATCACAGTGGGGCTGAGCTCCTCCACTCATTGGAAAGCCATGTATCAAACGAGAGTGCCATATATGTAATCTCGGAAGAGCCACCTCTAATCGTCGACACATGGAAGGTAAAACCCTCTGAATAACCGATATCTGGAAAATTTCCTTCAAGTTGTTATTCACAACACAGACCCACTGTCTCTGCAAACAGGTTCCAAAAGTGCACCTTAATTGAGACAGGAATCATGTGTCTGCTCTCTCGTTGTCCACCACACCAAAATGTGCCGGAACTAAACAGAATTCTACATGACTGCCACGACGACCATTATTAAAAATCTATTATGAAATAGACGTAACCAGCGTTTGGGTCCTCTTTTAATTAAGACTCAATAGCAGTGAGTTCTACTATAAAGACTCATGATCATGTCCATCAATAAACTTGGAATTGGGGAGGACTTGAAGGTTCCAGTTGCCAAACGGACAGCAGCATGGTGCACAAAGATAAACAACCGGAGACGAGCATCTGTTGCAGAGAAGTACAGCAAATCTGACGCATATTCCAGTTTTGGATAGATAAGAGAACTGTGCAAGAGAAGATGGGTCTGATGGTCAGCATCCCAAGAAGTATGAGCCATATAATGAAGTATATAATTCCCTTTCCACCTTCTCGGCCCCTAAATGTAGATGTGACACAATCGCACCTGGGATCTGTCAATTTGTCAAACGTAGTGACCTGAGACTACTCTCTGCCCCACGGTTAGGTAGTGCCCATACCTCTCTCTCTCTCTCTCTCTCTCTCTCTCTCTCTCTCTCTCTCGTTATTATTGGATCGGATGGAGGGATGTTGAAATATTATATATATATATATATATATATATATATATATATATATATATATATATATATATATATATATATATATATATATATATATATATATATATATATATATATATATATATATATATATATATATATATATATAAAGAGAGAGAGAGAGAGAGAGAGAGAGAGAGAGAGAGAGAGAGAGAGAGAGAGAGAGAGAGAGAGAGAGAGAGAAAGTTAATATATTAATTATTAAGGGAATGTTTCTTCCTTCATTCCCTACAAACAATCCTCTTTCTCTCCCTCTCCTGCCCGTCGCTACTTCATTAAACCTCTCTCTCCTTTCTTATACCACGCCTTTTATCTTTCTCTTTTTTCCCTCATTCTTGTTCCATTTCCTTTCCTTTCCTTTCTTCATCTGTTTCAATCTACCATTCACATCTGCCATCAGAGAGAAAGAAAATGAGGGGGAAGGGTAAGGTGGTGAAAAGGAGAGGATGAGGTGTAGAGAGTGTTTGGGAAGTTGGCGTAGTGGCTAGTGAAGAAAGTGAACACATAACTCATAGTTTTTATCCTCACTTTTTCAATTATCAGTTAATAATAGAAACATGAAAGGAAAAGGGACATAAGACATACCGTGAGTGACAGAATATGAGATGGGGAAAAGGGGATGAAAGTGTATGACAAAGAAATACACGTGTTTTCGTGTGTGTGCATGGGGAAGAAGAAGGGGTGTAGGGAATGAAGGAAGAAACATTCCATTAATTAATAAATCCCTCCCCCTTTCTCTGGTCGCATTGACTGTTGAATTGATTAATAGGAGACTGTGGACAGCTGCAGGTTCAACATGGGAGTGTGAATGTGCATTCCATATGCATCATGACTTACCCACACACACGTGTGTTTTCACGCGTGACCACTGCACCTGGACCTGATTACTCTCTCGTTACAGTCGATTGCATATTTCTGTTTTTTATTTTTTTGTCATACACTTTCATCCATTTTTCCCCACCTCATATTCTCTCGCTCACAGCATGTCTTTTGTCCCTTTTCCATGTGAGTGCGACAATACTAGAAAAGGAGGGAAATGTATGGAACATAATAAAAATTAGGAAAGAAAGACACATGCAATGAAGAGAAAGCGGGAAGGTAGCGGGAAATAAGTCAGGTCCAAGTGTTTGCAGGGTCCAGGGTGTGTGTTCATCTGTATGTCTGGTGTGACGATAACCACCTCTCTCTCTCTCTCTCTCTCTCTCTCTCAGATAGTTAGTTGGAACAGACAGATTAACAATATGCATTTCAAAAGTGTGAAGAGGGGACGGGAGCAGAAGAGATTCGGGTGGGGAATGGGGAGGTAAAAGAGAGAGGAGAGAGAGAGAGATTACGTGTATGAGGAAAGTAAATGAAGGAAAGGCTAGGACAGAATACAGGTGTAGGAAGGGAGGGGAGACGGGCTACTCCTTAGGTCTGCCGTGCTTATCCTAATAGATAGGAGAGGAAAAAAGAAAGGAAGGGAGGAAGAGGAAATGAAGAAAGGAAATGGTAGAATTTCAGTTCCTCTATTGTGACTTACTCACTTTAAACTCTTTTCCTTCTTCCCTTCTTTTTTTTTCTCTGTCGCTCCATACCTTACTGTTCTTCCTCGACATTGATAGAAATGAATGAATGAGAGATAACTGGGATAGGAGAATGACTGAGATTATTAGAAAGATAGATAAACAGATGAATAAGAGAGAAAAGGAGAGTACACGTAGGAAAGGAAGAAAGTAAGGAAGGGAGGGAAAAGGTAGTGAGAGAGGAGTGAGGTCGAGGTTTGACAGGTCAGAGGAGCGACGTTGTCACTTCTACACATACCCACCTAGAGATTCAAGCTTGAATCTTCTCAAATCGCGTCGTCTGCTTCAGACCTGTAGTCCAGGCTAACAAGGGCTGTATGATTGACTGAGAAAGGTTTCTGCCTTTCTTGTCCCTCCCTTCAGAGGGGGGGGGGGTGCGCTGGAGGAGATGGGAGGGGGGGAACAGAAGAGGACAGAGTAAGAGCACAGACACACCGTTTATCAGCTACGTCGACTCAGTTACCATTTAAAAGTAAATATACGTTACTGTCCTTCTCGTGTAACATGACCTCAAAGTGTATATTTAGAGTTAATATCACTGCATATCCGGAGACCCAACGAGTCACATTTCTTTATGTGGCATAGGTAGGAGTAATCATTATCATCCATGGTCATTATTATAAATGAAAGACTTTTATTCGACTGAGCCGAACAGATTTACTTAGGGATAAGAAAAAAATATATATAGTTTTTTGCTTTATTAATACGTATCTCGCACACACCTCCTGTCCTATTATGGACTGTATTCTAGCGAACATGAAAAGAACATGGTTCCGAGCGGTCTCTGTCTATGGTGGGATGTATGTTCATGTTCTGTGAAGAAGATTTTTGGCTTTATGCCTATCGACTCACGGTGTTGGTCATTAAGTCAGTCAGTCTTGTTACATCAACACATCTTCCCTCACCCAACAAAGTTGCAATCCTTGCTCTTACAATCGGGTACCTACGTAATTACTGCTAGGTGAACAGGGACATAGGGAGCTGGGAAAATTTTTCAACAGATCCAGACTCGGGAATCGAACCCGAGATCTCTCGCTTGCGAGGCTCCCCCAAACTTCTGTGATACAATTTACCGTGCATTTTATTTATCTTGATCCCCGCCTCCTCCCTCTCGTGGCCTTTCAACCAATCACACAGCAGCGCCTTATTGGATGTGAGCTGTACATTTCATCACATTCATTTATGATTTTGATGTATGAATAGATAAACATATATATGATTATTTACACTGTACATGGATTGCAAGAATAATGAAGACATAGAGATCATATAATATTCGTAGATTTACCTCAAATAAAATAAGAATAAAAATAAAGAGAGAGGGTGCAAACACGGTGAATTTAAATCGTCAGCTGTTTTTCCTGCTTCCGAAATTCCAACGACCTCCAATAATAATTCGCCTGTTTGTTTTTAATAACGAAATCTGTTTCGTGACATGGTTTTACCAGCATTAAGGGCCAATTTCACAGTCCAGAAAAGAGGGAAAGGTGTGTGGTGTAAAAGAGTCAGAGGTGAGGAAAAAGTGTGAAAGGCGAGGGAAGCAGTGAGAGATGAGGTAAGTACTATGAGAAGAGGAAAATAATGTGAGGTTAAATATGTAGTGTTTGAGGTGAGGGAAGAATGTGAGAGGTGAGAGTAGTTTGTGAAAGGTGAGGAGAGCCATGTGAGAGGAGGGAAGAGGGAATGATGTGAAGAATTTAGTGTGAGATGACGGAAATAGTGTGATTTGAGAACTGTTAATCTTTTCGCAGAGTTACCGACGGTTGATCCGCCGTACCGTTATCGAAAAACCTATGCTAACTGTGGATAATCCAGGGTTAACCGCCGTCATACCCCGGAAAAAAAAAAAACGTAAAATGACCAAAGCAAACTAAAAATTCAAAATTCGCAGGAGACTCCTTGATTCTTATGT
Source organism: Petrolisthes cinctipes (assembly GCA_033782935.1). Classification (NCBI taxonomy): domain Eukaryota; kingdom Metazoa; phylum Arthropoda; class Malacostraca; order Decapoda; family Porcellanidae; genus Petrolisthes; species Petrolisthes cinctipes. The sequence continues at coordinate 59,626 of JAWQEG010002447.1, forward strand.
CTGCTCCAGATCATTCGTGGTTTACCGTCGGTAGACTAGTAGTTATTAGTGGTAATTGAAACGAAGTGTCGCATCATATAGAGAACACTAAAATTCCCCTTCTATGCTCCCGAGTTTTGACATTTCGCTTATTCTTTACACTGTCGGGAGCTTATTCGCCCATGTGTATCCTAGGCTTTTCTGCCATCTTAAATTCTCTCCTTTTTTTCTTTTACACTGCCTACTTCCTCTGTCCCACTCACTCCTAATAATTTCCTAGTAGCTTCTCATTACTCGTACCTCTTAATTGTTAATTTTACAGGCTTTTATTACTTACTTTTCTTTCTTTCTTTCCCCTCAAGCTCCTCATCTTTCCCTTTATCTTGACATGTGCCACGAATTTATAGTTGTCAGAAATACCTAGTCCAAGTCTTCTCTATCAGTCTCCCCTGCACTCTCCTTTCAGTTAACATGAGATCAAGCAGTGCTCTTGTCAGAATTGCCAGGTGTTCGATAAGAGTTCATGGCCACATTTTGTCTAACCCCAGAGTCAAATTGACCAAATATTTAATAGTTCTGGCAAACGTTCAGAAATATTTGGCCAAATGTGAAAATAATATATTATGTAGTACAGAACAACAACAATAATAAAATAATTATAAAATCATACACTAAGAAAATTATGACACCACAGCAGAATATAACTACAGTAGCTTAATAAATAAATAAATAAGACTCCTGTTATAAGAAATTTAAGATATTAGTTGAAGTATTCAAGATAATCATCTGCTAAATCCTTCTGGTCTTTAATGTACAGTACTTTAATGTACCGGTACTGTACTTTAATGTATAGTACAGCCACAATCAAATAACCAACGACACTTTCCTTCCATCATGCAAATGAATCAGTATCATATCAAAATATAATCATACAACACCTTATGTCAACTCAACCCCCTCAATTATTATTATGAGTTGCTGCAAAATCATACACGTGTTGTTCTTTATTACCAAGATATTTACTACGACGGAATGAAAGTGTCGGTGGTTATTTGATTGTGGCTGTACGTACAGTAATTGCCTTGGAACTGAAGGTTTCCCAGTAAAAGTTTCCATTTTATCGGCCAAACAAAGCTGCTCTCAGCCAAATTTCACGAAATATGCAAAAACGCCGCCACCTGGCAACCCTGACTCCTGTCCCACCTACACCGCTTGTCTATGGATACATGTAGATGAGACTATATTTGAACCATGATATATCCACAGACAATCCTTGATCTTCACACACATATAAGTATCATTTACTCCTACACCATAATGGGGTTGTTGGCAAGAGAGGTGGACATCTATGGGGAGACAGATCAAGGCGGAGATTGGTGTATGATATGATGACATGATAAGCAGCAGGGACACGACACTGACACACGGAATTTTAATGGAGAAGGCAGCCCTCCTTTATGCTATGATTGTCGGGTCCCTTTGACATTTTCGGCACCTCTTAATGGAGTGTCCCTGTCTTAGAGTTCTGAGACGCCGGGCATCTTTCTGGGCATCGAGAGGTGAATGAAACTTGCCGTCTATCCTCGGTGCCTAGGGAGTATGCCGGGAGACCAGGAGGGGGAACTGTCTGCTATATGGAGGAGGCGGGTATTTTACCGAGGCTACTGTTATAAATGAAACTACGTTTATGAATAAGTTTTAAATAGATTACATAAAGAAAACATACTTTTTAAAACATTCACTCTATTGATTTCTTCCAAGAAGCACGCAAGCCACGGCAATTCCACTGAAGGACACCTCAGAGTAAAGAACACACCATCACACCACTGAAGAAGGGATCAGAAATTCCGAAATCGCGATCTAGTAGAAAATGCAATGGAAGGAGGAAGAAACAGCTATGGAGAAGTCATCAACGACCTACCACAAGAACAGAAGACTATCCTACCCAACAAGGCAAACCGGCTTAGAAAAATACACAGCGCCAACCATGCTATCACTTTCATTAAATCATATATATATATATATATATATTGTTATGTGTGTCTGAATTATTATTATTGATTTATAAGTGTTGCTATCTATTTTTGACAGTGACTGTGGATGTGGTTGTGAGTGTGGTAGCAGTAGCTCACACCCGGATGTGTTGTGTGCGAATTTAATTCACTTATTATTCCATTTTCTTTAAGTGTCGGTGTCGAAAGGTCGGGTATGTCATGGCCAGCTATGTTCTCTAGATTCGTACGCTTTCTCTCGCCTTCTCTCGCAACTGGCGTGATGAGTGTCCGTTTTCATTGCTTGGGACTTACCATAGTTTCTCGGGAGGGAACGTATGAGTGTCATGTGTCTAAGTCTGTGTTAACGAAGAGTTCGGAGACGCTCCTCTAACTCTGTTGTAACCTGCTCGCTCTTCTTTGTCGAGCCGATGGTATATAAGGGCGAGGCTTAGGCCTTGTTAGCTTAGATATCTTTGGAGACTGGGACAGCGAGCATGTTTGTGTTTTGTAAGTGATTGAGTGTGGTGAGATTCGGGAGGAGACTCGCAGACGTATTTTGTTAAGTATAATTGTTTTTACTTCTACTTTCTTCTCACAGTAACTTAGGGGTCATTCTCGTATTACTATTACTATTATTATTACTATTACTATTACTATTACTATTATATATTTGGGTATTGATATTTTATTATTATATTATTACATGTGTGTGATGCATTGATGTTTATTTACCATATATGCCAGTGAAGTGCTAATATTATTGATAGACTAATTCTGTGCTTACGTGTGTGCCTAGAGCCTTGTGTTATTGAAGTGATGGCACAGTGGTAGTGAGTTGTTGTGTGATTATTGCAAGTGTATTATATATATTTTGGGAGCTCTGTCTCACGTTCTGTCATAGTTGGGAATCCTGATTTCATTTATTAATTCTTTCAGTGTTAATTGTATGTCTTTGTGTTTATTCATATTGTCATTATATATTATAGAAAATCAGAGTAGTTTCTCTATCATCTTTTATTCATTGTACCCGAACCTGGGTATATGTATGGACGGTCTCTTTAGGGTTAAGTTAGCAATCTTTCATATAGGCTGGGTTTGTACTTTTACTTATTCTTCATAACTTTAATAGTCAGATACCTGCCACCCAGTGCTACTTTATTCTGTTGATAGCTAACTTTGGAGTAAGTCTAGTCTAGTGACTAGTACTGTACTGTATCTCTACCCTCCGTCCGTAACATATAAATTGGCGACCTCGCCAGGATTTCCAATTTTTGCTGAACTGAGACTTGTGTACTATCATTGCATTACTGTTGCATATTTTTTTCTTGCATTGCATTTTTCCATTTTTTGTGTACCTTGCCTAATAGTTAGTGAGCAATGGAGACTCAGGGTGTGGCTAGTGAAAAGTGTGCTCCACTTCATCTCACTTCTGAGCAGGATGCTGCAGATTTTATTAATTCAAGTCCTAATCCCGAGAGAGTAAGAGCACTGAGGAGAGAGGAATGATTACTAATTGCACAGAAGTTGGAACTTGCCTTTGAGAGTTCCAACGCGTTTCCACTAGCTAACCTGATTTGCCACCATCTATGCAGCACTGATTTGTATGATTTTGTTGAAAGGAAGGATAACGTTTCTGTCGTAAGTGACTGGTCTGTACGTTCTGAAGTGCTTGGATCCCCTGTGGTTCAGAATAACCAATTTGGGAATGACCAAGCTGTGCGTGACCATGAGTTCCGTATGCTATAATTAGAGTCTGAGAGAGAGGAAAGGAGGGCTCAGTTGGAGTTTGAGAGAGAGCAAAGGAGGTTAGAGTCTGAGAGAGAGCAAAGGAAGTTAGAGTTCGAACAAAGGAGACTGGAATTGGAGTTGGAGAAATATAAAGTGGACCATGAGCCACGACGACCGGTTGCGTCGGGTGTGTCATCAGAACAGCACAGGTTGGTTCCTAAGTTTGATGAGGACCATGTTGCTGAATTTTTCCAGAGGTTTGAGAAAGTAGCAGAGGGTAGTGGGTGGCCGAAGGAACGATGGTCAACGCTAGCACAGTCAGTATTTTGTGGTAAAGCTTTAAGAGCATTTGATGCTCTCAGTTTTCAGGAATCTTTGGATTATGAAACATTAAAGTTTGCAGTACTAAGGACGTATGAATTAAGACCAGAAGCTTACAGACAGAAGTACCGTAATAGTAAGAAACGTCCTAATGAGACATGGACTGAATTTATGAAATATCAGAGTGACCTATTTCTAGCATGGATAAGAAGTGAGAAGGTAGAAGATAATTATTGTAGGTTGGAGGAGTTGGTTAAGTTGGAGCAATTTCTGAGCCAGATGGAGCCAGATTTGCAGATGTTTATAAGTGATAAGAGAGTAAAGACAGCTGAGGAAGCTGCAGTTTATGCTGATGATTATGTTTTAGTCAGGAAGCAATTTAAAGCCAAAGACAAAGGGCACAATAGACCCCCTCCAACCACCAATAATAAAACATATGATAGCGATGTCTCCCCGAATTCTAAAAGCACTCATGTCACTAGTCCCAGTCCCCCAGGTATCTCACATGCACAAACACCTACACGCACTCCACACAAACCTTGGACACGAACTTTCACATGTACTTATTGCCACAAAACAGGGCATACTGTAGACAGATGTTGGAGAAAGGCAGGAGTTGTTAGGCCAACCTATTTTGTTTCTTGTGACAGGGCTATTGTCACAGTTTCTGAGCCCCGAAATGATAGTAGGGATAACTCTGTTTTGCCCACTTCTAAAGATAGAGTTCTTTCAGAAGGAGGGAAGGGTGCAGTGGATGCTGTTCCCATGTCTGACGTTACAGGAGCTGTTGTCCAGTCGGTAGCTACTGATGCTGCGGCTGAGGATTGTTACGCTCCGTATCGGTCTGATGGGTTGGTCAAGCTGGGGGAATCCCAGCATCCTGTTAAGATACTCCGAGACACTGGTTCTACAATTACTCTGTGGGTAAGACCGAAACATGTTGAGGTGAGGTCCAAGGATTTTGTTTTGCTCAGGGGAGTAGGAGGCTCCCTGACGGTTCCTTTGGTGGAGTGTAGGGTGAGTTGTAAGTTATTTAACGGGACGGCACAGGTTGGAGTGGTGGAGTCATTGCCCGAGTCTAATGTGGATCTAATACTTGGGAATGATTTGGTTAGGGGTAAGGAAGTGAGTGCCCCAGTAATCACCAAGGATCCTGTACCTGCCGAAGTTGTGGAGGATGAGGACCAGATGAACTTTCCTGTATGTGCCGTGACCCGATCGATGTCAAGGGTGGAGGAGAGCCGGCGTGTGGAAGCAGCCGAGGCAGTTGTAACTCCTTCCGACCCACCAGTGGAGGACGTTGACGGTGATGGAGAATCACCGGACGACCTTTCTTTAACTAATCTTTTTTCAGATGCCTCTAGTGAGCAGTTGTCTTTAGAGTGTGTCGATGTTGAGAAATTTAAGGATTTGCAAGGTAGTGACCCAGGTATCCAAGAGGTAAGGAGCCTGGCAGTTGAAAATATGGAGGAAGAAAAGGGATCATGTTTATATGAGAAGGATGGAGTTTTGTACAGGAGGTGGAGACCTCCTCATACTAGTGTGGATGAGGGATTGAGGGATGTACACCAGTTAGTTGTGCCGAGTGTGTGCAGGCAGGAACTAATTAGGCTAGCTCATGATATTCCATTTGCTGCCCACCTAGGAGTGAGGAAGACACTTGAACGGCTTAGGGCAGAATTTTACTGGCCTGCCATGAGGGCTGATGTGTACCAGCATGTGAGGAGTTGTCACACATGCCAGGTTGTGGGACGGCTTAACCAGAAACCATCTAAGTCTCCCCTAATTCCCATCCCTGCTATTGGGCCACCTTTCTCAAAATTAATTATAGACATAGTGGGTCCACTTCCTACCACTTCTACTGGATTTCAGTACCTTCTTACTATATTAGACCCTTGTACTAGGTACCCTGAGGCGATTCCCCTCAGAACTATGAATGCTAAGGCTGTTGTGAAAGCATTGTTAGGATTTTGTACTAAGTTTGGGTTACCTAATGAGATACAGTCTGATAGGGGTTCTAATTTTTTGTCTAACCTGTTCCAGCAGACTTTGGAAGAGTTAGGAGTAAAACATGTCAGAAGCAGTGCTTACCATCCAGAGTCCCAGGGTGCCTTGGAGAGATACCACCAGACCCTGAAGAATATGATGCGGAAATACTGCTTAGAACACACCAAGGATTGGGACAAGGGTGTTCCTTTCCTACTGTTTGCAATGAGGGAAGTACCGCAGGAGAGCCTGGGTTTCTCTCCGAATGAGCTTGTCTTCGCACACCATATCAGAGGTCCTTTGAGCATTGTCAAGGAGGCATGGAGTAGTGACGTCGACACCAGCAAGAACCTTCTACAATACGTCCTGGAGTTCAAGACCCGTCTGAGTGACACTAGAGAAGAGGCGAAGAAGAACCTTGAGGAAGCCCAAGGGAAAATGAAACAGTGGTATGATCGGAAGGCCAGATAGAGGGAGTTCCAAGTTGGTGATGAAGTGTTGGTGCTACTGCCACTTCAAGGTCAACCCCTGGCTGCCAAGTTTCAAGGTCCATACGTGGTAGAGAAGAGGCTGGGTGAGACTGACTATCTTGTGAAGACGCCCGATCGGCGGAGGTCTCATCAGTTGTACCATGTGAATATGTTAAAGCCGTACTACCGCCCTTTGAAGACTCCAGTGACGACACAGCATGTTATGGCTGTGGTTGTGGAAGAAGATGATGATGATGTGGCAGAGATAACCTGTGAATTCCAAGAGTGTAATTGGGTGGACAATGAGGAAGCAGAGACCACTCTACAGGACAAGGTGTCGCATTTACCTCCCGAGCAAGTGACACAGCTGTGGAAGTTGATGTCAACCTATGGCAAGGTGTTCGCCAGTGTTCCTGGGAGGACTCACTGGACTCAACACGACGTGGACGTGGGCGTGGCTACGCCAGTTAAGCTGCCGCCCTACCGAGTCGGTCCACGCCATATCAAAGTGCTGCGGAAGGAGCTGAAGTGTGTGTATGTACCTGCATTTGGACCAATACTTAGGGTGTACACTGACCACCACCCTCTGAAGTATTTGAACAGTTTGGGGGCCAAGAACCAAAGGCTTACCCGTTGGAGTTTGTTTCTCCAACAGTATCACCTAGACGTACGTCATATAAGAGGTGTTGATAATGTGATAGCCGATTGTCTATCTAGAAGTTAAATGTTTTTATTTTGAGTTTTGCATGGTGTACATAACTTTTGTAAACCCAAGAACGAATTTTCCAGAGGAAAACTCTTTCTTTGGTGGGGGCGTGATACGTGTCTGAATTATTATTATTATTGATTTATAAGTGTTGCTATCTATTTTTGACAGTGACTGTGGATGTAGTTGTGAGTGTGGTAGCAGTAGCTCACACCCGGATGTGTTGTGTGCGAATTTAATTCACTTATTATTCCATTTTCTTTAAGTATCGGTGTCGAAAGGTCGGGTATGTCATGGTCAGCTATGTTCTCTAGATTCGTACGCTTTCTCTCGCCTTCTCTCGCAACTGGCGTGATGAGTGTCCGTTTTCATTGCTTGGGACTTACCATAGTTTCTCGGGAGGGAACGTATGAGTGTCGTGTGTCTAAGTCTGTGTTAACGAAGAGTTCGGAGACGCTCCTCTAACTCTGTTGTAACCTGCTCGCTCTTCTTTGTCGAGCCGATGGTATATAAGGGCGAGGCTTAGGCCTTGTTAGCTTAGATATCTTTGGAGACTGGGACAGCGAGCATGTTTGTGTTTTGTAAGTGATTGAGTGTGGTGAGATTCGGGAGGAGACTCGCAGACGTATTTTGTTAAGTATAATTGTTTTTACTTCTACTTTCTTCTCACAGTAACTTAGGGGTCATTCTCGTATTACTATTACTATTATTATTACTATTACTATTACTATTACTATTATATATTTGGGTATTGATATTTTATTATTATATTATTACATGTGTGTGATGCATTGATGTTTATTTACCATATATGCCAGTGAAGTGCTAATATTATTGATAGACTAATTCTGTGCTTACGTGTGTGCCTAGAGCCTTGTGATATTGAAGTGATGGCACAGTGGTAGTGAGTTGTTGTGTGATTATTGCAAGTGTATTATATATATTTTGGGAGCTCTGTCTCACGTTCTGTCATAGTTGGGAATCCTGATTTCATTTATTAATTCTTTCAGTGTTAATTATATATCTTTGTGTTTATTCATATTGTCATTATATATTATAGAAAATCAGAGTAGTTTCTCTATCATCTTTTATTCATTGTACCCTAACCTGGGTATATGTATGGACGGTCTCTTTAGGGTTAAGTTAGCAATCTTTCATATAGGCTGGGTTTGTACTTTTACTTATTCTTCATAACTTTAATAGTCAGATACCTGCCACCCAGTGCTACTTTATTCTGTTGATAGCTAACTTTGGAGTAAGTCTAGTCTAGTGACTAGTACTGTACTGTATCTCTACCCTCCGTCCGTAACAATATATATATATATATATATATATATATATATATATATATATATATATATATATATATATATATATATATATATATATATATATATATATATATATATATTGTACAGGTGTAAATACAACTATATATATTATTATATTTAACTTTTTTAGACATTTCAATCATCACCATCATCGCCCAAAGCAATTAGCTGTGAATGTTTTTAAAATTTAGATAAGTTTCAACCATTTAGACAGGTACAGCTCCGGACTGAATTTCTTGGGACAGTCAGCACTGTCAACGCCTGTTTATCTGGGGTTCAGAGTTCGAGTATGTTGACTCGCTTGTCTGAAGCACACAGAGAGAGAGGGAGAGAGAGATTAGGCGTTGGGGGTAGGGGGGTGATGGCCATTCAGATGTGTGTAACCAACTGCAGGGTAGGGGATCTCTTAAGTGTGTATCACACGGGCGTTTCACCGGACTGCTTGATCCAACCAAATGGTCATTTGATACAACTAGTTCGTCGGACTTGAAAACACCTCAAACAGACGCGTTCGCTATCCACGGCCACGCGTGATTCCTGATTCGTTGAACAATAACAACAATGATGGGGCTCTATATCAAAATAATAATACTAGTAGGTGTTGACCGTGTCTCTGTGTTGTCAATGAGGTTTGAAGCAGGATTTATAGAGTATAGTCCTGGTTTGAAGAATGTGGGCCAATGTGGCCGCCGAATCCACGATGATGCTGCGATTTGTAAACAAATATTATATCAGCGTCATATGACTTAAATAAATATATCGTATAAATATTTATCATCATGCACAGTCGGCAAAAAAAGTTTCGTTACCATCCTTTTAACAGTGTGATGTAATATTCGTAGGCCTGACTGGTGAGTCAGGTGTGACGCGAGTGTCTAATCGGCAGGGAAGTAGGAATGACGTCGTTCTTTCAGCCAGTACTATTTTCAGTATTTCACAGTTTTTCTTGTTCTAAAATACTTAAACGTATTTCCTTATGTTTATTAATGAATAGTAAAATAGTAATAATTCTTGAACACTCAAAATTAAATTTAAAATCAGCTAAACTTTTCATATAAAAAAGTTGTCACTGCTGCGGCCCGCATATTATCAGCCTGGGCAAAGACGATAGCTGTCCAGGATGTCTTGGATGACACGAGGCACAGCTGCCCAGTCAGCAGAGTACCAATCGTATGGCGCTTACCAATGTTAAAATTAACACAGGGGTGGTAACGAAATATTTTTTGCCGTCTGTACACAGTTTCTTGTAATAAATTGTGCATGATGGTCTATATTTCAGTTTTATTAAGTGCTAACAATATTTTAAATCAAAGGAAAAAGTATATTTTGACTCTGGAGTAGGTTGGGTGAAATGGGCAACTCCTTATAACATTTTAATAAATCTGGGGAGCGCGGTTGGTCGGGCGAAATGTCCCTCAGGTTGGCCAAGTTGGTCCGACGAAACGCCAAGTTGAGTGAAGCAGTACGGTGAAACGCCCCGTGTTATAGGTGCTTTACAAACAACAAATTCCGGACTATTTAGCCGTCAGTGGTCACATGACGAGGCACCCCCTATTCAGCCAGAACTGTCAGACTCGAGTTACAGTCCAACATTTTCGCATTAAGTGTCCCCAATAGAATGCTCCTTGGCAGCAATCGTTCCCTTCTACTTCTCTCACGGTCATGTCGACTCCCTGTTAGACCTCCTCAATGAGTCTACCTTGTTCTCTATCACACGTCTCATGTTTTTTTGTTTTTTCTTATCCCAATCATGACTCCTGTCCAGAATCAAATACAATACCATACCATTCCAATCCGGTCCTCCTAGGATTGTTTGATCTGTTTCGTCTCTCCAACTGTTCCTTTTGTTCTTGTAGTGGTGCCATACGCACCACTCCGTATTCTTCTATATATATTCCATGTGCTGGTACACCGCTCCCTGTTCCTTTGTACTCTCCCCGTCCCAGACAGGCAAGCCACAGTCTGGCGGTTTGGTTAATCCCGTCCCCTGACTCAGCTTAACGTACTCTTGGGAGTCCAGCCGCCAGCATCCTGCTTCCTCCAGGCACGAATCGAGGTGGGTGCAGCAGGTCAGGTGATAGCATGATCACGTGAGTGACGCTACATACGGGAACCTGAAGGAAGGAGATAAAAGGAGCGGGTTTGGGCTTGTACAGCAGACTATCCAGCGAGCTACCGAAGTGGAAGGACCTGTATATTACCAATAAACTGTACCGTGTATTCTAAAGTCTGTTCACCCGGGTAGATGCATAAGGAGCTTCCTTAATGTCTCAATTAGTGACCCCAGCTTTTCAACTCTGTTACATGGTACAAGGTAGTACGTACATCGCACGCAAGGTCCACTACGGTACGTGCACTTCAACCTCTGCAACACGCCAACACTGACGTTCTAGCGACCCCACAACTACGCTTCAATCAACACTTCACCGCTTCACCTACGACTACCTCATCGATTCGCTCCTAAGGTACCCCGTACACTTACACTTTCCTATCCCCGTGTATTAGCTTGTTTTCGTATTGTGTCGACATTCCCCAATGCTCTATCCCACCCAATTTTGCATAACGTAATTTTGCCCCCCATTACTTTACTTTCCTGTCTGTTCTGTGTCTCCTTACTCCCGCCTTTTTTTTTCTACTCTTGTCCGCTGTTTCGCTACCTTACCTACCCTTCCATTCTACCACCCTGCTGTTATTTCCTACCTCCTAGTTCCCTGTTCTCTCCCGCACAACAAGTATACCCCCTTCCTGCTTATTTTCACACCCTCCCTTCGCCCATTACAAACACACACACGTTACTCTCCCAAGGGGTACCTATTCGCCTTCTCCTCTACATTATGTGCATCGCTGCCGGTTACTCGTCCCTCCACGTGCACATCCCTCAATGTTACACTACGTGTGTCAAATGAACCACTAGATACTTTATTAACTCAAATATCTGTGAGGAAATGAATAATTGGATCATGTATCATTTCTTGAATGAGAAACAAACCACCATTTGAAACCATAACTAGCTATCTGCTGGCGATTAAGAGAACTACTAGATGTAAGTTAGTTAGGGCCCTGTAGGCCTGCTATCACGTCAGAATCAGTCACCCAGCCCTACCGGTAACACCAACATTAGACACTGTGAGTAGCTACCGGCTTACCCCCTTAGTGCTGTGTACGTCCTTATTGTTTAAACATTTCTTGAGGTTATTATTTAAGGAAACCTATACATTCTGAGTGTGTTAAAGTTGTGTTAAACATACTGGACTATTTAAATATATCTAGAGGTGACAGAAATAATGTTGGTATGAAGAGGGGGTTTGTAGTAAATATTGGTGATGATAAATATTTCAACCTATCTCTATCAAACGTGAGGCCTTGAGTATTAAATAGTGTTGGTCATTTATTTGTTTAAGAAAAGGTGTTAATAATTATGTTAATTTAATTGAAATGTTGTAATGTTTTTGTACCTACCATGGTTTGATTAGTTTATTTTTGTTCTTGCAGGTAAATACAAAACAACCTCTCACCAAGAAAGTGTTTATGTAATACAACCTTATGAAAATCAACTACTAATCGTAACAACGTGCATCACTGCCCGACATCGCTCCTCTACGTACCCACGTGCTCCACTCCAGCCACGTGCACAGCATCACAACACTACGTGCATCGCTGCCCGATCGTCTCACCTCCACCACACACGTGCTCAACTCCAACCACGGCACGTCCATAAGCAAACTCCACGTGCATCGCCGCCAACGCCCTACGACTCTGCAATCAACTACGCCACATCAACGCATACTCTTAAGGACGCATGTCAATCTTTAAGCTAAGTACTGTTTATGCCAATTCCACCACTTTTCCTCAGTAAAGCCTCCCCCAAGTGCTACTTCTCCTCATTTTTTTCCATACCCTTTTCTACGTATTTTTGTATAAATCCCTGCGCCACCTAGTCGTGTATCCCACACACACACCTGCGCCCATACCCGCCCATACTACTCACCACCACTATTATATTATTATTACTACACCCTCATACCCCTACCTTTCCTATAGTTTTCACTGTATTACACCATGGACACCACTCTAGCCTCACAATCAGTAGCGTCCACCCTATCACTTAATGCTGCCGTTCACGCACACCCACAACATTCTTCCACTTCAACACCCACTACTTCCTCGTTACATAACGCCACCTCACAATCACCTTATGTCCCACCTTTCTCACTTAACGTACACTCTTGGTTCCATCACATGGAAACTCACGAGCGAACAGAAGTTCAATGCCGTCCTCCGGGTACTCGCAGAGGACATATTCGATGCTATCCCTACCACCAAGGCCAAGAGATATACCTCTTGGCCTTGCCTACCACTATCACTCAATGCCCATCCTACGAAGATTTGAAGGTCGAAAGAGTTTCATCACATTATATGTCCGACCAGGAGTACCTGAAGGCCTTAGAAGCTATACAAGTGGACGGCCGCCGTCCAACCGGGGTCTTACGGCAAATGCAGGAGCTGAATGAGAAGGCGAGAGACCACTTCTCAGAGGCGCTACTCAAGATGCGCCACTCCAAGCTGTTCCCTGCGACGGTGCAACTCCACCTCCAGGCCCACCTTGATCTTCCCATAAACCAATACGTGAAACATGCAGACGCTATCATGAACGTATATTCTGAAGCCGACCCACCACAACTACACCACCACGTCAACACAACCACTACTACCCCACCATCTTCAACACCCTCTACACATCACGCTCCACCCGCTTCCTCTCCTCACTTCCAACACCTCTCATACCCCACCCATCAAGCACATACATCCACCTCTGCACCCCCCACGTCCATTCAACCTCATATACATAACACACCACCCACATCTCAACATTCTCAACCCATTTCCAACCTCCCCCAGCATCACACACCTATTAGACACTCATACCCACATCACCAACTTCACACACACGTATCCACTCAGCCCCACCAAACAACTACGCAACACCATCTCCCTAACACTTATACACACCCCAGTACTCCATTCCCTAACACACGCCCAGAACACAACCACCCTTATCTTCACCAATATCTCACCGCATCTCCACGCATTCTCCCTCCGTTGCCTCAGTACCTCACACAGCACAACGCTACCTCCACATTTCAATCCTTCACCCCATCAACACAATAACATCACTCCACTCATGCAACTGTGGTTCTACCACTAACGCTTTGGTAATAGCGCACGTAATTGCCGCCCACCTTGCCAGTGGGCGTCCCCTGACATTCGTCAGCCACCCAGTGGTTACCAGGGAAACGAGTAAGGCGGTGGCAAGAACACGCCCAAGAAGTCACCGCCACACATTCTAGCTAACCCACTGGGCCTGCAACATGCGTACACACGATGCAACGATACAAGAACCACAATTACCATACCCTTGAAGCCACGAACAAGCACACGAACCGTCAAGACGCCACCGCCGTTCGTTCCTCACACTCTACGCTACGACAAGTCGATCAACACGAACAAGCCACCCACGCTACTACGCCACGCCCTCAACCACGCACGGACCCAGCTCACTGTACGTCGTCCCATGTACACTCACTTGTTCCCCCTCTCATGCCCCTAGACCTTCCCCCTGCGGGTACATGTGTGCCCCAACGCAATAACGCTCGCACACTGCTATAGGTAGAGGACTTCGGGTCAGGAGACACGTTCCTTATCGACTCGGGCTCCAAAGTGAGCGTTGTTCCCCCCTGGAGAAGGACCGCAAGAGGCAGGCGTCTACCGCTTATGATCTCGCTGCAGACCATTCTCCTATCGCCACCTACGAACCAGGAGTAGGGGCGTCACACTGTTGAAGGACGAGTACGAAGTATTGCCGTTCGTGGTAGCGGACCTCCAAGCACCAATATTAGGCCTGGACTTCCTGACGGCCCATGACTCATACACCAACCTTCAGGAGCTACTATTCCCACCAGAAACTGCCGACAAGCCACACCTACTATTACACAAATCACACAAAGCAACACTTACGATACCATTATTCACGATTTCCCACTTTTACGCTCTGCAGAGACTTCCCCAAAAATCAAAGATGCAGGTATCCACCACACAATCACAACGACGGGCCCCCCAGTTTTTTCCAAGCCTCGACGTATGCCCCCAGAGCGACTAGGAGCTGCACAACGGGAGTTTACGGTGGTGATCAAACAAGGGGTAGCCAGGCCGTCTGACAGCGCATGGTACCCAAACAGCAAGAAGGTGAATGGAGGGCATGCGGTGATTACAGGGCCCTGAATGCAGTCACCATCCCTGACAGGTATCCCATCCCGCATGTCCTTGATTTTCACTCGAAGCTGCAAGGATGTACAGTTTTCTCCAAGATTGATCTTGTCACGATATATATATATATGTATGTGTATTTGTTTGTGTATTACTTGTGTATGTCTATATAGGTGTATTTATGTATGTTTATAACTTCTGTATGTGTGTGTTTTTGTGTGTGAGGGAGAGAGAGAGAAGCCAGTCACACCTTAGTTAACTTCTCATTAACTCACCCTCCTCTCGTTAACTACCCCTCTCCACCACACCCTCCTTCATTCCTCCATTCTTCAATCTCTCCTAGTCACGTAGGCCTCTATTCAGAGGTGTTGAGGAGGGGTAGCTTAGTTCCTTGGATCAGTGACTTCGTGGCAGGGCAACCGGGCACACACTCGACCTCCTCTCCTCTCCAGTGACTGAAAACACTAGAACTGTACCTGTGACCCAAGGTTGAGTATTTGTCATTTTTTTGTGTGTATTGTTCACGGGTGGTATTTGCACTGTTTCCTCCAGTTAGGTTAATATTATATCTATGTCTTTGTCTGTGTCTTGGGATTACTGATCAAGTTACTATTTGTATTTTGGGCTTGCTATCAATTTGTTCTTGGGTATTATTATTACTGGCTTATTTATTTCTTGTGTATAATATATTTGTGAATTAAAGTAATTTGTAAGATTACCTGCCCCTTTGCTATATTCTCCTTACCCCGAACCTGGGTATAAAACTAATTTATCATTATCAAAAGCTATACGATCCTCAGAATTCTTGTTAAGTGTCAGCTTGCCACCTCTAGGGGCAGCTTTGCAACTGTGGTTTGTGACAACCTCGTCAGGGCTTTCCACCAAATCCCCTTTGCAGAGGAGGATATACAAAAAACAGCAATAACTACACCCTTCAGACTATACGAATTCCCCGTAATGAACTTCGGCTTACGTAACGCAGCACAGGCATTTCAGAGATTCATGGATAAGGTATTACTAATTATGGAAGCCAAGGAGAACAAAATATCTATAATTATATATTTGACCAGAAAATAAAAAAATATATTTAAAGTGAGAATGTATATATTTTTACGTTGAGGTATGTTGATTTGTTAAGATTCCTGCATCATAATTTTAGGATATGGTATGAGTGACAAGTGTTGGCCAATAACATATGAGAGAGAGAGAGAGAGAGAGAGAGAGAGAGAGAGAGAGAGAGAGAGTTACAAGGAAAAGAAGTACCCTAGGGGCCCTTACAATCCATACAAAAAGGGTACCTGTGGGTTTAGTTGCGCAAGTAGGCGACCGTCCTCGAATGTGTCATGTAAACCATCAAGGAACACTCGCACAACGGCTTAAACACCTAGACGATGATTTAAGACTTTGTCTAATATGGACTTGAACTGATCCACAGAGTTGCTGTTGACTACGTCAGCAGGAAGCGCGTTCCAAGTACCGCAGATGCTGTATGTAAAGAATTTACCACACAGATCACGGTTGTATCGCTTCAGTTCAAGTTTGTAGCCATGATTCCTGGTTGTGCCCTCACTGAGTTGGAAAATGTCCCTGTAGTCTACATTGTCAAAGCCTCGTAGTATTTTAAACACTTCGATAAGCTGACCACGCAGTCTCCGGGTTTCCAAAGAGAACAGGTCGAGTTCTACCAACCGATCTTTATAGCTCTTGTGTCTAAGAGAGGGTATAAGTTTGGTTGCCCTTGCTTGCACTCGTTCCAATCTCACGATATCCTTTCGGTAAGAAGGACTCCAAAACTGGACTGCATACTCCAGGTGCGGTCGGACAAGGGAATTGTACAGACAAAGTACTATCTCCTTGTTCCGGTATCCAAACTGTCGCTTTATGTACCCTAACATCCTTTGGGCTTTCTTCTCAGCCTCAATACACTGCTTTGAGAACTTGAGGTCGCTGGTGATAGTTACACCCAAGTCTTTCTCAGTATCAGTGCTTACGAGAGCATTGCCCTTAAGGTTATACTCTGTTCGGGGGTTTCTGTGGCCTATGTGCATAACTTTGCATTTGTTCACGTTAAATGGCATTTGCCACATGTCAGACCACTCCCCGATCTTCCTAAGATCTTCTTGTAAGCGGGTAGTATTTCCTTCTTTCGCGACATTCATACCAAGCTTAGTGTCATCAGCGAATTTGGAAATCTTGGCAACCACGTGATGATAACATAGATGATAAACAGTAGTGGTCCCAGAACAGAACCTTGGGGAACACCGCTAGTAACGGGCACCCACTCTGAAGCCTGTCCATTCACTACCACCCGCTGCCGTCTGTCACTTAGCCAGTTCTCTATCCAATTTGCCACATTTCCGTCTATGCCCAGTGCACGCACTTTCCGAAGGAGGCGGCGGTGGGGTACCTTATCAAAGGCTTTCTGAAAGTCTAAGTAATCAACATCGACCGCTTTATCCCGATCATGCTCACTGAAAACAAAATGGAAGAATTCCACCAGATTTGTGAGGCATGACCGGTGCTGCCGGAACCCATGCTGGAAACCCCTCAGTAGCAAATTTGATTCTAAGTGTGCTGTTATTTTGTCCACCATGATGCTCTCCATGAGTTTACAGACTATCGAGGTTAAACTGATGGGTCTGTAGTTTGATGGTTGGCTAGCATCTCCCTTCTTGAAGATAGGAGTCACCTCTGGCTCACGCCAGTCTCTAGGAACACATCCAGTCTGGATTACCCTGTTGAAGTCCATGCACAGGTGCCGTGATACTTCACCATGCACTTCTTTCAACACTCTAGGTAAGAACCCATCCGGACCGGGGGACTTGTTTGCTTTTAATTCGATTATTTTTCTCTCGATTTCTTCTTGAGTGAAGACCATTGACTCCAATTTCTCACTGAAGGAGTCCAAAGGTTCGGGAATGGGACCACTCTCCTCAGAGAACACTGAAGAGAAGTACTCATTTAAGAGGTTAGCATTTTCTGCATCAGAGTGCATCAATGCTCCATCCTCATTCACCAAGGGACCGATCCTGCGTCGGATTGGTTTACGGCCATTCACATAACTGAAAAACTCCTTGGGGTTTTCTTTGCAGAGTCTAGCCACACGGACCTCCTCAGCACGCTTAGCCACCCTTATTTTGGACTTCACATTTCGATTCAGTCTTCTATGACTGTCAAAGTCCCCAGATGTCTTTGCTCGAAAAATACGCAGTTCTCCTCTCCCTTGGTAGGTTACGGATTTCCCGATTAAACCACTTCGGTTGAATGAACTTCTGACCTGTTCCCTTCAGAGGAATAAAGCGCGACTGAAGTTCCATGAAGGAAGACAAGAATGACCTCCACAGATCATCAGCACTCTCTCCCTCCTCTAGTTCCTTTTCAGCAACGCCTTCACGAAGACTTGCAAAGTTCGCTCTCCTCATGTCTAATTTTCTATGCACCGGGGTCACGGTCTCCAAATTAGGGACCTTAACTGAAAATCTTATAAGCTTGTGGTCGCTTCCGCCTATTTCTTCGTTTACAGAGAGGTCTTGAATGATGTCATCCTCGGAGGTGAGGACCAAGTCGAGTATGTTAGCACCTTTTGTTGGCTCCCTTACCCATTGAGTGAGGAATTCATCATCTACAAACTCCAAGAGTGGTGTGTTCTCGGCAGAGGGCTCTCTGGTTTCCCAGTCAACATGTGTGTTGAAGTCCCCCATAAGGATGCACACCCTGCCGTCCACTAGTTCACCCAGCAACTGGTATAGGTCCCTGTCCATCTCATTGAGTTGTCCAGGGGGTCTATAAAGCAGCAGGGTTCTGTATTTTGCAGTGCCTATTTCTAGGTCAACTCCAAGGAGCTCGTGGTTCGATGTGATGTTGCAGGCCATCGATTTGATGGAGTTCTTTACATACAACAGCACACCACCACCCCCTCTGTCCTCTCTATCTTTGTGGAAGAGTTGGTAGCCTGGAATCACGAATTCCCCTTCAAGATCTCTGTCTGAGGTTCTCAACCATGACTCCGTTATGGCCACCATCTCGGGTTCCTCTGTCGCAACGAGGGCCCGCAGTTCCAAAAACTTGTTTCGGATGGACCTGGCGTTGAACAATAGAACCTTCAGGGAACCCCCAACTGCAGGGCTCCCTAGACTCCTCCGTTTCCCGGTTTGGTCATTGTCTTGGTAGTGCTGGGGATATCCTTCTTCAGGATCTCAGCGAATGTCTTCTCTGGGGTCACTCTAGCATAGCGACGAGGGCTCTCCTCCACGCTCGGTCGAGTGCTCCTGAGACATCGTCGGACGGCGTCTTCCATTAATTTGGAAAGCACTTCTTTCCCCTTTAGTGAGAGATGTGTGCCATCCCTCTGGTAGAGGTCGTCTCTACCAAAGAGTGAGGTGTAGGGGTCCACAAAGAACACCCCCTCGGCAGTACACAAATCAGCCAGGCGCTGATTTACTGCAATGTTCTTTGACAGAGCAGTCCCTAAAGGGCCTCTCCTTGGGAGCATGCCAACAACTACCCTTCTGCGGGTTTTTAACCCACAGTCATCTACTGCACCGAGCACATCCGAGAGGACTCCTTCGGTCATGCCTACTCTACCATTTCTCAGGTAGATGTCATTAC